>JAYEVE010001149.1:0-37487 GCA_036346375.1 Guadua angustifolia
CAGTTGCTTCCCAAAAAACGAAACTGTCATCAGCAAATTCCGGACCGAATTCATGTTGTTACTTCCTCAACAGTGCGATAAAACCTGACAACGGATCACCATGTCGTAGTCCCCGGACGGAGCAAAACTTTCAGACGATTCCCCTTCTTTTTAATGGCAAATTGACACACCTCGTCTCCAGGATTGGACAAATCTACAGTAGAGATATTTGTAATGTGCATGCCTGGATGGTTGCTACTTACACCTATCCAACAGATGGTCAGGGATTCAACGTGGGGTTCACACGTCAGCGACAGTACTGCCCTCTGCAGTACTGCAGAAGATACGCGTCCCTAACAGATATACAAACATAAATAAGGGTGCTGTCCACCCCTATGCCATGAGCCCCTATAAGCTACTATAAGCCATCTGGCCACCTTGCCATGCAGGAGTAACGTGGCATGAGTAGAAAAGAGTAGAAATAAGTAGCAGTCTTGTTGTATTAAGTTTATAGTAGCAAATTGGTCACTTACTTCTATTACTTTGTTAGTTATGATTTGATCTATTGGCTCGATCGCTGGAAATTATAATAGCTTTGGCTTTAATGTGAGCGGCTTCACTCGATAGCTAACTAAAACTGTAGGCCAGTTTGGGGAGCTATACGTGGCTTTTCTAAAAAATTGTCTTCCAACTTTCTAAGCTGAAAATGGTTGTAGTATTTTACAAGAGATCGTTTAATAAATAGCTAATTTTTTTAGCAATAAGCTGTAAAAACAGGTTCAATCTAGCCTAACTTTCAGCTATTGACTTTTGCTAGTTATATATGGTTTTTAACTTATACCAAAAATCACTTGAAAGCTAAGCTGTTTCGAGGGGAAACAAGTTGTTGGATTTTCAGAAATTGAAGCTGGCTTAAAGTCCCCCAAACAGAGTCCATGTAGTAAGAAGAAAATGCTAACCAACTAAGGCTCTATTTGAGGGACTTAAATACAGCTTCAGCTTTCAAAAAGCTAGTAAGCCACCCTAAACAGTTCAGTATTTAATCAGTTTTTGGTATAAACTAGAAGCCATATATAACTAGCAAAAGCTAAAAACTGAAAGCTAGATAGGCTTTACTTTCACAGTTTATTGTTGAAAAAATTAGTTGTTTGTCAAACGGTCCCTTATAAATACTTGCATATGAAGAGGGCTTGCTCGCATGAGATAGACCGCCCACCCAGCCGGATCACTCCGAAATGAACATTAGCAATTATTGTACACTTTTATCCAGCTTTACTGTACATAATTTGGTAAATTTTTTATAGAAATCAATCAAATTTCTCACGTTTGGTTCTGCTTGAAGATTCATATAGTTAAAGTGCTGTTAATTTTTTTTCGTTTAGGGTACTAACATCTCAGGACTAGGTTGATCACTCATGTATTCTTGCACACAAGAAACGGGTATTCTTAAATGGGTATACTTAGTGACCTTATGAATCATAGCACTAACTTGAACAGAAAAGGCAGAAACATAATGAACTCTATAGCACTTCCTTGAACAGAAAAGGCAGAAGATAACAAAAGTATTCCGAAAGCTATACTATACTTCATAGCGAGTGCTTAAACTCGTTCTTGCGTATGATAAATTGTTCTAACATTGTTCGAACCACGAACACGTTCCGATTAAAAACCGCAAACAAGAGCACAATTACATTGGTCATGACTTATTTCAAGTTCAATAAATAGAACAACGATGGAGAAAAATAGCTACAACAACTAAGTAATCTCTATCTTTCAGACATTTAAGTTCTAAAATAACTGATTAGCCCTGTCTAGGTGGCATTACATGCAAAAGAAAAATCAATCATTCTGCACTTGCAATGCAGATTTGCTCATGTCCTTTACCACATGAATTAGCACAACAAATCCTTTCTATCTTTTGTTCCATCCCTTCGTGTGCTGATTTTGGAATATATGGCAACTGCGATCACATCTTGGGACCAAAACTTTTGATGGTTAGAATATAATTTACACATTTACTAAAGAATCAACAAGGACGCGGTCCGCTAGCACAGCAACGAAAGCGATCTTGTGGACATCAACGGCCTCTTTTGGCCCCATCAGAGGAATTGACGACAATGTTCAGCACCCTCTCTCCGGTTGCATGTAAAAGGCCCTGGGCCGTCATGGAGAGCAAACCAAAACAATAAATTTTCTCTCGGTCCTTCTCTACGCATAATACATATACAAGCTATTTGCGGCAGCACATGCGATAGAATTCTCGGTCGGGTGCCATGCTAGATGGAGCAACTTTGTCGAGAAGTCAAATGAATTTCCATTGGCATCAACACCTTGATGTTCTCCACCTGCGGCATATTATCTCAGTAGCGAAACTGGGTGAACAAAACAATTGCTACATCTCATAGAAATAACCAAGTCAATGTTCGAGAGAAACCACTCACCTCTGTGCGCACCACGGGCCAAAGAGGTCAGCGTCCGTGTGGACCTTGTTGGATTTGCAATCTGACGGCTATATGGTACCCAAATGCACCAACAAAGCAGAAACTCAGACAAATTATAATTGCAGAACCAGTGATTGCAAGACTTCATATGGCAAATACAATGTAAAAAAAAATAGGCCTACGGTGCAGCAGGCAGTACTATTGAAAGATTTGCTTTCAACTGCTTATAAATTTCAAACAGAGAAGGAAAAGTATCTCCTGGTTGGAGTTTTGTTGAATGCAACTTGACTACCTCATCACCCCTCTCCAGGCCCCCATTCCCAGAGGAAGGGAAAACAGCGTATAAATTTTAAAAGTTATCTCAAAAAGTTAACATACCTCATGGGGTTCCTGCTTGCTTCCAAAGTGGTCGCCTCCATGCTTCCAGGTGTACAACCAAAAACACGAAATAAATTACTGCACTCAAAAACACATTAGAAAAAAAAAGGGCGTTAGCAGAGAGGATTTCTATGTGTAACATGGCACATGTAGTCAAAAAACGAGAATAATGAAATACCCATAAGAACCAGTTGCAACACGAAGTCCGTCCCCACTAAGACAACACTCAAACTTGTCAAATATTGAGTCGTTCTCATACAGATCACAAAGCTGAAAAAAGTTACATCATACAACTAGATTATATATTGGCCATCACAAGGTTGCTTTGTTAATGATTCGGTTGACGAAAATCTCACCTTAGGCCTTAAATGTTCATGGACCTGGAAAGTTGAAACAGGACCTGAATCCATGTTTAGATCCCATAGCTGAGAAACAACAAAGGGATTGAACTTCAATTAAAAACATTAGAATTAACTCTAGTAAATCGCAAGTAAAATATGCTCCTCAAACCAGAAGGATCCAATCTTCAACTCCGTAAAAGTAAACCATAGTACTGTTGAAATGAACTTGAAACATCATAAACTTCAACACAGGGCAGCAAGACTCAGATCTCAAATTTTTACTATATTTTAAGAAGCAGCACCATATTATTTAAATCACTGAACATTTACTAGTTTTAGCCAACATTTATATCTAGCAAACAAGTAGCAGCAGTGAACCAACCAATAAAGGCAGATCATGGTTGAATGATAAGGGAGCTGGCATTGAGGAGATGAATAGCAGTCTGATACCCTATTTCCTGTTAGTTACTAAGCATAAAGTACCCAGCAGTTCCAAGTCACACAATGACTTCTCATGTCAAAACAAAACGAGTAGTTTGGATTTGAACAAAAATGTGGATGTAAAGCCATGAAAAAACATAAAGGGAGGTGGAGAAGCTAGCAATGAACCTTGAGAGTCATATAATCACGACTAAGAATATATCTTCCATCCCTTGAAAATTTTATGTCTGAAATTGATGCAATTATCTCCGTAAAGAAGGATCTTGATCCAGGTGCTTCATGTTCCTCAAATCTGTTTAAATGTTCTTGTTAAAAGCATGTAGTAACATTTTAGCAATATAAATAATTGTACAAATTTCCAACCCTCCAAACATGTCCCCAAATGTTGTTCAGTACACAAGGATAAAATGTTAAGGATATGGTACAAGAAGAATTACTAACATCTTGGAATGGTTGTCACACAACGCTGATTGTCGCAGATCAATAAGTCGGATAGAACCCTTTGAGCTACTATAGGCCAGTGTATTACAATGACTTGGGTGGAACTCCGCACATGTAATCACCTCTGAAATTTCAACAATGTTATATTGTGCAGTGCATGTTGCCAGGACATGAATAATCATGAACAAGACTTGAGGTAGTTGTGAAGAAAATGAACCTATCAGATTTCAAATCGCCTATATTGCCAGCATGTGAATAATCATGAACAAGACTTGATGTAATTGTAAAGAAAATGAACCTATCAGATTTCAAATCATCTCAATGGAAAAGGCACTACCAGATTAGCTTCCTAACAAAATAGCATGGGACGATATGGATAATGTAAATTTCATTCACTTGGATAACTTCTCTATAAAGTAACTAAATTTTACATACCAATCTTCCACCACAGGAAACATATGCTCCTTATCGAATTTTAAACATACAGCTAGAATTCATATACAAATTAGAACTGTAAAAGTGTGCTTCTATGATTTAATTAGTGCCATGCCAATTATAAGCTGATTCTAAATGAACAAAGATTCATAATACTCAAACATCATGTCATTTACTGTTACTGCTTCTTATAGTAGCAATCAAATAACCTGCAAAACTACACAGGTGTATGATACTATGGTCTTCACCTGATATGCCATGTGATCTTCATAGACTTAATATAACTTTTGGCAGACAATAGTAGATTTTATGAGCACACCAATATAACAAAAGAATCTAGAACAAGCTGATGGTATTACAAAGTATTTAAGACAGGCATTTAAGCATCATGCAAATTCAGAGCTGTACAAGTACATTAGAACATGCAAAGCATATGAATATTAATTGTCTATTTAAGATGTAGTCAGGGTTGAGTAACAATGTCATAAACAACAGGGACAATATACCAATCCTAATTCTTACCTTAGTACTAACCAGAGAGACAAAGATTACCATCCCAGTACAACAAGAGCTATATTGATGAAAAAAATATTCAGTTGTTCACTGTATGTAAGACCAGCAAGGTCTGCACATGTCAGTATGTCACCATGTGGCACCAGCAACATGACAATGCTTTGTGACAAAAGGTAAAAAAAAAATAAGCCTTCCTCAGTCAATTTGTACCATGTCACACTACATCATTGAAAGTTCACCACAGATCATCGAGCATAAAACTAGGAGACTAAGTGATTTACCCGTTAGATCTTCCATGTTTGAAGGCTTCACATCAACGATGTTAAAGCTCTGGCTGTTTATTTCCAAATTCCACAGATTTATTCGCAGATCATCTGCTGATATGAATGTCTCACCATCACTGGGGATTAAAAAAATAGAGATCAATATATCAACAAATGTCCACAGATTATATCATTGATGAAGTCGTTGGAAACATACAGGAACACAAACTGCAGAGAACTATGTTGCATTATGTAGTAATAATATAAAATTTATCAAGAGTACACACATGCAATCATACATGCAGTTGTGCATATATGCCAGGTGGTGGGGATACATATTTTGGGTAACATATACCATGCTTCCTAATATTACACAGGGTATAAAAGCTAAAGGTACATGAGTAATAAAAGCCAACAAAAAACTGAGGCCCTGTTTAGGGGGGGCTTTTCAGAAGCTGAAGCTGGCTTACCCCACACTCAACTTTTAAGAGGCTTTGAGCATAAGCTAGAAGCCATATATAACTAGCAAAAGTCAAGAGCTGGGCTGAACATGCTTTTGCAGTTTATTACTGAGGGAAATTAGCTATTGAAACGGTCACTTATAAAAAGTTACAGCTGTTTTTCAGCACAGAAAAGTCAAAAAGTAGCTTTTCAAAAAAGCTACAGCTCCCCCGATAGGCCCTGAATTTTATTACAAACACAGCTTATATCTGGTTTGCCTATATGAAGGTTCAATCAGTAGATGGTGCAAAAGGATGCACAGTACCGGCAGAGACCTAAAGATTTGAAGCGGGAGCAGCACCAACATATTAATTATTTAATTTCAGCAGCACCAACATATTAATTATTTAATTTCAGTCAATGAACCATGCTCGCATGAAAATTTATTTATGGAAGAACAGCCCACAAGGATTGGATGGTCAACAGTCAACTAGATATTAATTCTTCAAAAAGATAGGTTTGGCTAGTTTCAGCTTTTTCTTATGAGTAAGGAAAATCAAACATAAGGAAAAGATATGTATGAACTCATGGGAAAAAATATTGCAAAGCGATCCCAATGCTAAAATTCAACATCATGGCAAGACCAACCTATTATTTGAAATAGAATTAATATGGTAATCGTGAGCATGAGCATATATACGTCGACATCTAGCAACAAGGTTCGCCTCTGGACTTGCAACCTGCATGTGGTTGGAAGTGAAGTTAGTCAGAAACTTGAAATCAACCATAGCATGACATGGACAATCATATAATGTCAATTGTCAACTTCATATGCTAGAGCTGATCAATTGTCATGCTCTGCAGATAACATATATACAATTATACAAAGGTTGAGTACAACTACCACAGGCAAACGCAGTGATGGGTAACCTCCAGGTGGAAACAAGAGATCATTGTTCAGGCAATTGGACTTTTCAGAACATCCACCATTTGGAAGAGGAGCCTTAGAACTACTGGTACTTGCACTAGAAGTGGTACCATTCCCTACTCTTTGGGAAGTGTCCAAATTCATAACCGAAACTTGTTTTATTTTCTTCTCTTGCACCTGTACAGAAAGTAAAGGAATAGGTAAACAAAGCCAAGACAGATGAATCTTGGTAAGAACAGTTTGCGATTCAAAAAAGCAAAACAATAGGCCAGATAAGACTGCTAACCGACCAGTGTTCATGTAAATTTCATGAATTTCTACACCAATGATGAAACCTAGTTCAATACAAACCCCTATGCCCCCCCTACCAGCATGGAGAGCAATCAAAATTGAATCCACACAATGGATACACGGTTCCACTATGGTAGGGCTAGACCAACACTAAATATGAAGTAGGATAGAAAAGAGATTTACATGCACAAAAAAACATGAAAAGCACTCCTGACATATTTTTTCTCCATACCTTCCAGTATTTGATTGTTTTATCATTTGTAGACAAAAGGGAGAGTGCATTGTTGGTTGTCTGGCACCACTTGATCTTGTTGATCTTCTCCTCTATTTCCAAACTTTTGAGGTAGTCAAACTACAATACTCACATAAACATAAAACAGCAGTGATGTAAGTACCGATCTGCCAGAATTTTCAACTAGACGGAAACAAAAACAGAACATGGTAATGCAATGCTTTATTCTGTGCTCAGTGAGTGCATATAGTGCCATGACTAAGCTAAGGAAACTTTTTGGTTTCATGACCAGCTTCTTAGTTTAGTTTTGTAACTACAAGCTTTATGGTAATAGGAGAACTTTTGCAGGCTACAACAACCGACCCTGGAATCTTGATTATTAACATACCTCAGGTTCATGGCTTTGAAATTCTGTTTTGTAGCGGAACTCAGGATGTCTGGTAATTGGAACATCCTGCCTCTCCAGTTCTCTCCGACTAGCATTCTGCTGGTAGATTGACTTCATGAGGGCAAAGTATTGAAATCAAAACCATGAAAAGTTCAACTACATGGTGCTTACATCCCGAGAATCTGCCCTTTCAAATAAAACAACGCGTCCTCCTCTATCTCCGGTGGCAAGATGATCACCAGATCTATCAAACTCGATTGCAGAGATGATGTCAACTGAAACAAAACAGCATATCAGATCAACATGCAAGGCAGCATTTCAATTTGAAGTAGGCTAGCAGAAAACTAAGAGACTATTCACCTATTTAAGGAAATGGATAAATCCAGAAAGTACACTTAGAATATAATATGAGTGTATTTAGCAATTATCCTACAAATCCAAAATCGAATAAGCTAATTATCGAATGATCAACTTTTCTTATTCAAACAAAGCTGCCATTAAAAGAAGCATCAAGGTATGTACATGAAAATCTTCCATTTCCTCAATAAGAAATAATCCAATCAACACAACTGGACCAACACGACATGGTCATAAGACAATTCACAGCTGGACAGTATATAGTGTCTCGCATGCCGACACGGGCATCACCCAATGGAAACATTTCTATTTAATCAAATACATCCAAATCCAACACAAGAACAAAGGCACCATGTGCCAATGCCAAATCATCCTAGTGGCAAAACCCTACACGCAACGGCATGTGCGGGATCATAGCCACACAAGAACAAGAAACCTTAGCACCATTCTAACCAATGGTACAACCTCCTTCTAAGAGAAACTTAACCTCTTGCGGGCTTCTCATTTCATGTGACCAACCCACCAGTGGAATTCAGTTCAAATTGCCACTAAGCCATCATAAGCCCGAAGAGAAACCTTATCTCCTACAACAATGGAGCTACAAGAGCTCACGAAATCCACATCATTTAACCACCTTACTGCATTCCTTAAAAGACAATATCAAACACCTATGTCTGACAATTTCCTCAAACCCCAGACGAAGCCTTGAGTGATTAAGCCCTAGGACTTGGGAAAGATTCCTTTTTTATACATGACAAAACCCAAACACGTTCCTAACAGATGGAGATTCACAGGCAATACTGATTTCATTTCCAAAGCCTCCCAGAAACACGGACTACGCTAGTTGAGCAGCACCCTCATCAGCGAACCAGAACCATACAAATCGATTAGGCAAACACCGCAACAGTCTCACTCCAACACCACCCAGAATTAAGCCCCGCGCCGTCATCCGAAGGCAATCAAGCGCGCGCATTTCCCTACGAGCCGACGAACCAAACGCTCCCAGGCCCCGAACAACCCCAAAACCAATCCCACCATCACTGATCCTCGAGACCTCGACCTAACCCTCCCGATCCCCACTGCCCCAGCACAACCTCCGTCGCGGCGCGGCCTCGGGGCCCTACAAATCGATCGGATCTCGGGAACGACGGCATCGCGAGAGCAAGCACGCACGTACCTTCCTGCACGTCTTCACCGGCCGCGCGCTCGCCGAAGACCTGCGCGAACCGCCACTCCAGCGGCTGCTGCTGCGTCTGCGGCGCCGCCGGATCCGCGGCCGCCTCGAGGCGGTCGTCGTCGGGGCCGTTGGGATTCATGGCGCCGTGCTCACGCGATCGCGCCGCGGTGGCATCGCATCGGGGATCGGGAGGGGGGAGGAAGGCTCTGGAAGGTTCCGGACGAGGAGGTGGTGGTTCTGGAAGGATGGGGCGGTGTCGCGTGGGGAAGGAGGAGGAGGAGGCGGCGGCGGAGATCGAGTCGAGGAGGGAGGGGGTGGGATTGGGGAGGGGAGGGCGAGGTCTGTCCTGTACTCCTGTGTGCCCGAGTCCGTTTGTGTTCGTGTGACGGTGTGAGCTCGTTGTCTTGTCCACCCCCCCTCACAAGTTCACGGCTCACAAGGTGGGGTTTTTCGTGTTTCGACCTCGTGGAAGAACGGAATTTGTTCTGGGTATCAGGGTTTAAATTTTTGTTTCCGGTTTGTGCCTCGGCGCGGGCAAAATCTCAAATCTCGAAATTTCGAATAAAGTCTTATTAAAATTCAAAAATAAAATATGAAATCTAGAATTTTTGAACCAAAATTTTGATCAAAATTGTCAAAATCTTGGTAAAATTCAACTGAGTGAAAAATAGTCAAAACGATGTTAAAATTTTTAATATTTTTTGTAGATAGTCCTAACATATCATTAATATTTTTATAAAAATTTTATATGATTATCAAGCCTAAGAAATTTTTTAAAAATTATGACAGCGCTACTGTCCTAATAAAAGGCTGACCGGTAAATTTCAATCGAATGGAAAATGGTACAAAGCATGTTAGAAAATTTTGAAACTTATTTTGGATGGCTATGATGCAACAATATTCTTTTGTAATTTTTTAGACCATGATCTAGCCTTAGAAATTTTTAAAATTTTGGATAGTACTGTTTAAGGTTGACCAGCAAATTTCAATCGAATGAAAACTAGTACAAATCACGTTAGAAAATTTTAAAATTTTTTGTGGATTTTCCTAATGCATCACTAATGTTCTCATAGATTTTTCAAATGGTGATCAACCTTGAGGAATCTTCAAAAATTATGACAGTGGTACTGTTCTGATAAAAGCATTATGTTGCTACATATATTGCTTCCATAGTTTTAATTGAGCAGCCAAAAAAGTTTAAAATTTTGGAAAGTTTTATAGAAGGGTTCTAAGGTAATACTTAAGCTCTCCTAAAAATTTTGGATCATGATCACACTCGAGCGAATTTAAAAAATTCTGACATAGTTCTTGCCACAGTTATGTATTCTATTTTTAAATTTTTAAATACAAAAAATGAAGTTAAATTATTTTTAGAATTTTTTGTATGATCCTATACTGCTAAATATGGTACTATATATAAATTTATTAGAGTATAATCAAGCTTGTACAATTTTATAAAAATCTAATAGTGTTTCTACTATTTTTATAAAACATCTAAAAAATTCGGTTTTTCAATAAATTTTCATGTAAGATAACATTCTTAAAGGTTATTGACTCAAATTCGGTCCTCAAAACTTCCGAGATTTTAGTGAAATTTCTGAAATTACTATAGCAATTTGATTTTTTTTTCAAATTTTTTTATCCGACCTGGATTTTGAATCTCATCCCGGCCAAGATCCAAAATCTCGGACAAAATTTCTGAAATTTTGTTGGAATTTTGAACTATGGGTACCAGTTCAAAACAAGTGCACCTCAGGCTACGTATTTACAAAGGAAACTAAGCAGAGCCAGGCGTGAATTGTGAATTACATCAGGCCCCACTGGAATTTCACATAAAAAGGTTAACTTAGGTAAGAATCGAAAAAAAATCCTCACGTTCCAAACGGGCCTCACCTCCCCTAAAACATGCTGAGACATGCATGAAACGTGGAAAAGATCGACTGAGCTGTGTCCCAGGGAAATTAAACGCACGAAGAGCTAGATCATCAAAAAATACAGGAAACGGGAGTAGTGTCGTCGGCCAAAATATTTGTGTCGTCGGGATTTATTGTGACCGTCGACATAGGTTGGTTGTGTCGCCGACTCACGGTCGTGGGACTTGTGTCGTTTCGGGAGGCCGACGACGAGCCTCTCGGTCGACGGTTTTGGCATCCGTGTCGTCGGTAAAAGCCGAGGACACTGAGCAAGATCCCTGTAGTGAAAGAGATTATTCAAGCACGCACTTGTGGACCTATAAAATTTTCAATAAGGATATACACTTCGTACGCACAGCTTTATAATCTTATAATGGCTTCATAACATTATAAATCTAACACTTACATTCAAAATTTGCTAAAAAATACAGTACAAATAGTTCTAAAGTTTTACAAATCCTAAACCACAAAAATCAAAATCAATTCAACAAAATTGATTCACTAAAAAAGTGATGTAGCCTGATTTTCCTACACGTGCATCATCTATTCAGTAGGCAAATAAGCGCTAATTAAGAGATCAACCTCTAGCCAGCTAGCTCACGCGCTGTCCGGCCGGAGCCTTGGGCACGTACTGTTTGGCCTTGGCGCGCGGCGGAACGCATAGCGGCGCAGGCCGATCGAGGGAGACCGCCCTCGCCATTTGCCTCAAGCTAGCGTACACGTCGTCGACGTCGTCGGTGTATTAGCGCGCCTAATATTGCATGCTGGCGCTGAGCGACGACTCGATCGCCGGATGCGCCTCGCGGGCGGACCAGCTGTCGCTCAGCATCCTGACGCGGTCGGCGATGGCGGCGTCCTTTTCGGGGTGCGTGCGCTGCGAAGGATGGGCTTTATCGTCCGTCGACCCAGTCCGTGTCGCCTCGGGCGTGTTCCTCCCTTAATCCAGGAACGTCGACATGTACCTGCCCGCCCGCCGCCCGCCAGCGACCCTCCGAGATCATGATCTAGCTAGGTGCACGCCGCTTAGGTCGAACCTGAGCTGCGGCCCCTTTCTTCAGAGTGTACGCCGTTGCCATAAGGTTCCTTGACTTCAGGCAGCGACGGGAGATAGTCCTCTCCGATTGCCGGTGGAGAGACATTGAAGTAGCCTTTCTCCCCGTCTAGGGAATGAGATATCCAGCTAGCCTTCCACCGGAGAACGATTGAATGAGCTTGTCTTGCTTGCTTGGTTGGCGCGGAGATAGATAGGGGGAGCGACGAATTGAGGAAGACCGGACGCCCCGCGCCGAAGTCTGTGCATTTAGAAGCAAAAAAGGACACAACGGAATGGATGGAATCTTTGCACTCATGAATAGGGGTGGCAATGGGGACTCGTTCTCCGATCCCCATGGCATCTCTAATTGCTAACTATATAGAGATCTATAGATGGGAAGAAATCTCCCTCCATAGCGAGAATGGAAACATGAAAACTATTCCTCGTCGGGATGGCGGGACGGGACGGAGAATTTTTTTTCTCATGAGGGACCCTATTGGCGATCCAAATTTAGTTTAGTCCAATTTAGTTATTAGATTGCAAATATATTCTCTAACCTATCATATTTACATTTTCATAAATAGGACAATATAATCTTCAATGAATGTATGCATTAGATTTTTTTCCTTGTCTGTATGATATGATTTTAGAGTTAAAATGGCTATAAGAGCTCTTTCTCTTGTGTGAAATTTCCAATAGGATGGGTCCTCGACGGGCCCCGATACCTGAATGCCGGATGGATCTCTCCGGGATTTTCTCTAAGCCGAGACGCAGGAACAAGGATTTTGGGACGGAGAAAATTTTGGATCACGGGAATGGAGAGGCACTCCCAGAAGAGAATGGCACCGTTGACCTTTGCACTCATGAAGCAAACTTGTAGGGCTCAGAAGCTCGAGCCCTGGAAAAGTGGGCCTAAAATGTACCCGATTCCGGCAGCTTTGCATCAAAGATTGGGCCGTGCTAGTCCAATGATCAAGTCTTTCATTGCTGGATTAGCCCATTCGACGAAACAATTAAAGCTGCTCTCTCTTACCATCTCCTCCTCCCTTCAATGGGCAACCTACTCTCTACGGTCATAAATATAAGTAGCTATCATTTCAAGCATATATAAGGTCTCTAAAACTTAACTTTGATCACTAATTTTTAATTAATATATTTAAAAAGTCTAATAAAAATATAATATTATGAAAGTGTGTTTCGAGATGAATCTACACATATGATTTTTATGCATTTAATTTAAAATTTTAAAAGATATCTATAGCTAAAGTTTTAAAAATTTAACTGCACACATCCGAACCGACAAGTTTTTGTGAAAGTAACAAACTGAGAACTCAAATCCTATATCGTGACTCGAATGAACTATGTTTATGATAACTATGTTATAGACATCCTAGTTCTTCGTTAATACTTCACCTTTGCTCCTGACTTCCTGCTGCCGTATTCCAAGTTTTGTTTATAGCATAAGGATGGCATATGCCTAGCTGCGACAGAAGAAAAGTAAAGCAAGCCAACACATCGTTCCAGTATGAGCTCTTTCCAGTGTACTACATTGAAAGATACAGGTCAAGAGGGGATGATCGATCAATAAGGCAGGACAAGAGGCAAGGCAAGATACTTCACGTCTGTCTGTTGGACTGTCCATTTGGAAAGATCATTTCCAGCGTTCGACACGCCAATGTTCGATCGATCATGCTAGATTGGTCAGTGAAACGTATGCTAATGTAGGGACAGGTAGCAAAAGTAATAGTTCTTGACACGTAATTAATGCAGAGGGAAGGGCAGAAATGATGGTGAGGAATATCTCATGCGTTGATACATAATGTACAGAGAAGTCGCAAAAGTAATGGAGTAAAATGTTTATATCGTTAGAGATAACTCAATATTCAATCGAAGCAGTATTTATCTAAGGCAATATATCTAGTGAAAATTTTGTAAAACCTATATGTATAAGTTTTAAAAATGAGCTTTTACAATTTTGCAAAATTTAAAGATCAAACTCAATCGTATTTAAAAGATATAAAAAGTGAAATAGTGAAATGAACAGTGCTAAACAGTAAAAATCGCTATTTAAGTTAAATTTATCTTTTTCATATCTTTCAAATGCGATTGATTTTTGTCTTCAAATTTTGCAGAATTATAGATACTCACCTTCCCTATGTATGGTAATTTTTTAAGAATTTTTCAAAATTTATACACATGGGTTTCACGAAGTTTTCACGGTAAAAGTGGTTTTCACTGAATATCTCTTTTTACCATATAAACCACCCCATGTAAATAGTGGATTATCTCCGCATTTTTTCTCCTTTACTACTTACTAATGAAATTTTTATATATTAAATCATATCTCTTGTTTTTTACCGTGATAATCTATAAGTGACATAAGAACCTAGGATTTTTTACATCAAGTCGTTGCCCTGGGAGGGAGACTCCTGGAGCGGTAGCATCCGTCCGACGTCTTCGTAATTCGGGAGCTCGTACACTACTAGGGGTGCGTTTGGTTCGCTGTACCAGGGTGAACGGAATGGGATGGTACAGGATGGATGGGATGGTCCTGGATGAGATGGTACAGGGAGGGTGTTTGGTTGCCTGAATGGGATGGTACAAGATTTTGTTTGGTTGCTTGAATGAGATGATCCTAGATGGTTCGAGATGCTGTTTGGTTTGAAGAATGAGCTTTCTTTTGGTGTACTTTCAGATTGTAATAAACTACTCCCTGAACATTGTTTTCACTCATCATTTTCTGTATCATACCTACGAATATCATCATCAGAATCCGTATCAGTATCTTGGTCATCACCAGAACCCATGCTGCTACTTTCTTGGTCATTCGTACACATTCATAACTTGGATATAGAAACTAAAATACTGTGTTGCATATAGAAACTAAAATATGACAGCTGCGATATACTGTGTTGCATATAGAAACTAAAATATGACAGCTGCGATATGTTATACACACGACAAGAAGGCAACAAAGGCAGTTAGCTATTGCTTGGTAGTAATAATTCAAAACAAAATAAATAATACCTGCATTTTCAACTAATATCAGATGGCTTATGAATTCAAAGAACACTTTATGCACCATAAATTTCCCACAGAAGGAAAGAAAGCGTCATGAAAAATGCAGAATACAAAGTACATATTTTTTGTATTTGTTGGTGCAATGGTGCATCTCAGCTTCATGCATTCATACACATGCATTCATCACCAGAACCCATGCTGCTACGAATATCATCATCAGAATCCGTATCAGTATCTTGGTCATCTCAGCTTCACCAGAACCCATGCATTCAGCTCCAAGCATAACATGAAATTTCATACACATCAGTTTAGTCAGAAGTTCAAAAGTAATAATCGAACTGGCTCCAAAGATACACATGAGTAGCACATCCAGCACCATATCAAGTTAATAATTTGGTAAAAGCCAAAAAGGCTGGAACAAATCATTCATCATACTTCCGAGTCCCATACCCTTTGGAACAAATCTAAAAAGCTGGAAAGATAAAGACCAACACCCATCAACAAAACAAGCTCATCCACCTATTCTTCTTCTTGACAAGCAGACTTGACAAACGAAGTTACTTCATCACAATCCCTACTAATGCACATAATCGGCACTCTGCAGCTTAGCACCCATCGGGAAAAAATAAAAGCTGCAGCACCAGCAGTTCATCGAGAAATCTGGGCATCTTCTTGACAATAGCATCCTATGACTTCGAGTTCGGACCAAAAGGGGTTGCTTTACCAAATAAAACCAAGAACTTCACTCCAAAATCTCTCCCCTAAAGACATAAGCATCCAAAGCTCAAAGACATATTCAACTTTGGCAAGCATTCAAGAGAGAAGATCAACATATATCCAAAGCTCAAGAATAATTCAGAAATGAAGATCTTTTTCTTCCGTTAGTGGGAATTTGTAGCTTCTAAATGCGGTTGTCGGCCCTAACATCGCTTTTAATTATACAATTAATAACAAATTCTTTACCATGCCAGTATGCAACGTGTACACAGAGAACAAAAAACCCACATCAAGTGACAATTAAGCATTGTAAACATATGTAACACATAATATTTGCAAAAAATGATTATTCAATGCCACATGAACATCTGACAATATATACCTCCACTCAATAGCATATACAATAAACAACAAGAAACCCAAAAAGAAAGATATTGTATTATGAATCTTACCGTCAACTCATATCTGTAATCATGCCATACCAATTTTCTATGTTTTATCTAAGCCGAATCCAGATTCACATTGTTGGGTTTTTTTTATAAAAAAAATCTCTGCAAAATTACTAAGTACAGAACATTACTGAGTGATGAAAAAAAAGCTTGAAATGTACTCAACCAGGCATTTGGAAGAATGATACGCACCCTGGTACAGTGATGAAGAATGTACTCGCCTGAGTGATGAACTCGCCTCAGGGTACCGAGGGGCGATGGGGCGACGGGCGATGGGGCGAGGCGACGCGCGATGGGGCGACGAGCGATGGGCGCGGGGCGAGGCGACGACGCGATGGGGCGACGAGTGATGGGCGAAGCAGGCAACGCGCGATGGGCGAGGCGCGGGCGGAGAAGGCGACGCTACGATGGGGCGGCGCGAGGGCGATCAGGAATCGCGCGCGTCGGGCGGCCGCGGGCGTGAGGTGGCGGGAGCGCCGTGAGGTTGCCGGAGCGAGGAGTTGGAGAGGACGCGAGACGAGGGTTGGAGACGGATGGGACGAGGAACGCGAGGAGTTGGAGAGAGGACGCGACGAGGACCGAGGAGTGTTCGGGACCGAATGGTTCGGCGAAATTGGGCGAACCGTCTGTACGGAATATTTGAGAATATTCGAGAATCAGATTACTCGTCCCGGATGAGATGGTTCCGCACACTCAACCAAACGCGCGCTGCATCAATATTTATCATGTACCATCCCATTTCGTTCATCCTGATACAACGAATCAAACGCACCCTAGAGCGGCACGACGGGCGCCACGACCTCCGCGCCTTCTCGCCGTCTGCACGTTGAAGACGTCGGCTGACCCGGCCATGCTGGACCTCCTCGTCCCCGGCCAGTGACGCCTTCCTCGACATCTCCAGAGCAAGGCAGGGAGAGCGAGTCCCGGCCAGCGAGCAAGGTTGCGTTGGATTCTATGGCATGGGCGTTCAACATCATGACTTGGGTTGTTGGCATCATCATGGTCGACGTACAGGGCCTTGATGGCTACGCATGATTTGTTTCTATGGCTGCCTCGCTGTCCCTGGCAATCTCGTACGCAACTATTGTTGCTGCGCCGCATATGTTCGTCAACGGGTACAAGAATGCTGTACGTGTACCCACATGCGGACAAGATCAAGGAGTATCTCGAGGACCCCAGCAAGCTTGCGGTTGCCACCTGCTCCTCCGTCTTCAGGGGCGGAGCTCTTCGGCTCCATGGCCAAGGCTACAATGCCATCCATCGCGCTGCATGATATCAGCCTGTGACATTCACAGGCTTTGCTTTTTTCCGGCTAATTGTGCTAAGTACACATGAAGAAAAATATACCAAGAGACTTTAGCATCCTCGAGTCGATGATTTCAACTCGTCTCGACTCTATTGCACAACTCGACTTCATATTAAACGTTAACTCACGCTCTTCCCTGACGACTATTCCAGTGCCACAAATTCGCCATCATCTTCGCATGTGCCGTTCAATGTTATGCCTAAGCTTCAATCTACACCATCTCCGTTGACAACCTTCTGTTTCAATCGATTGTCGTATTGCTTCGGTTGGAGGTGGATTTTATTGCAATTCAGGCCATTGTAACTGTTATTGACGGCATTCATGCAGAATTAATCATTAGAGATTTCTTTGACAAATCATTGTCTATTATGGGTTATTATGGTAAGATCCACACATATAGAGTCTTGTGAAGTTGCAGATATTTTCTAACTCAATGAGTTAATTTTCATACCATGATCAACCTTCAAGAAATTTTCCAAAAATTTTGTAAAATGGTTCTAAGAAAATGCTTAAGATCTCATAAAATTTTTTAATCATGATCACACTCCAGAGAATTTATAAAATTCTTATAAATGCACTATATCATTTATATTCTTTCTGCTTTTGATTTTTGAAATTTAACAAATGAAGTTCAATGCATACATAGATTTCCTTAAGCAAAAAAATATACAATTTTTGAAAATTTTCAAGAATAGTACTGAGGCAATTATTAAGTTCTCACAAAAATTTGGATCATGATCACACTCGAGAAAATTTATAAAATTATGACAAGTTTGTTTGTCCCAATTATGTTCATTCGGTTTTTGATTTTTTAAAGATAACAAATAAAGTTCAATTATTTTGAAAAATTTTATGTATGATCCTACACTTCTTAGGATAATTTCATAAATTTTTCACATTATTATAAAACACTTAATTTTTTACAAAAATCCAACAGTGTTTCTGAAGTTTTTTAAAAAAGTCTCAAAAATTCGGTTTTTTAACAAATTTTCATAGGATATGACTTTCTTAAGGGTTATTAATCAATTTTCAATCAAATTCGGTCATAAAACATGAAATTCTGGACTAAAAGTCCGAGATCTCGCTGAGATATACTGAAATCACTGTAGCAATTCAAAAATTTTGAATTTTTTTCCACTTTGGCCGCATTTCAAATTTTGTCCAAGTCCGATAAACAAGATCTCACGAGAAACTGGAGAGATTTTGAACCTTGGATAGGGCATGATAATTTACTAATCCCCACCTGAAGAATTGGGCCATGATAAGCATATGTAGTATGCTCCTAAGCTATTATATATGCAGTTGTTGAGCTGCCATTTCGCTGCACATTTGGCACATCACTTGTTTATTCAGGACATTTTTGCTGTGTTAATTAAAAGGGGTCTTAATCTGCCATTTAGGGGGTGTTTGGGACAGCTCCAACTCCACCAAAATATGTGGAGTTGGTGGAGCAGGGTATTTCTAGCTCCGTAAATTTATGGAAATTGAGCTCAGAGTACATTAAACAGTATAGAAGATCATCCTGCTTACATTTTAGACTAAAAATATAAACTTAATTTACTTTATTTTAACCTATAAGTGTCGATCTCGAAGTTGAGCCGAGAAAAGCTCTCCTAAATGCGGCCTTAGTAATCTGTGCTAAACAGAAAAGAAATGGTTGGATATAGTTATGAACCATATCATGTATCATTAGTTAATCGATCAGAGGCAGATTTAGATAATAGTAAAATACTTATCCCACTTACAATTGGGTTACATCTGAGGCAGCTTTGTGCTGAACCGCGAAACTATGAGATGACTAAACATTTTTAATACTATATAACATCACGCATAAATGTCAAAAGTATTATGTATATATCATTATCTGCACGGGTCTTGACGTGGAACTAGACTGGTTTTAGGTGAATTTTTTTAGTTTGAGGCAGCTGACTTGCCAACAAAATGAATATTTTTTCGAGAACAGCCAACAAAATGAATATATCGCGAAACTATGAGTGTGTGTGTGTATGACATGAAAGTCACGATGCACTTGTATTATCTAAAAAACGGTGCACTTGCACGATCGATGACAAGGAACGCTCATCGATCGGCCACGATGACTTCTGCTAGGGCCAATTTCAGAAAGGTATCTGCTAGTTTCGTGTTCATTTCAACGACCGATCGATCGGATTCTCTGCCCTCCACACGCTGATCGATCGAATTCAAACAAATCTTTCTTTGTAGGACAATTAATTAATATTGTCAGTACGTTTAATACTTCTGAAATTGTCCATACACGTGTCTTAGTTCCATATATCTTGGTGCGAAGCTAGCGTGATGCGTCTGCGATCGTGTCCCTTCCAAATTTCCGATTCACAAAGCCGTCGTCTGTTAGAGTCGTAAACTCGCAGTCACTGACGCCGACGTCAAGCACGCTGCACGCTTTCAGAGATTAGAGATTTATTCAGATGATTTCTCATCATATAATCATGTAGTTTTGGAAGCAGAGGCGGAGCTGCTGGTGGGGCTAGGTGGGGCTGGAGCCCACTCGGCCCCACCTAGCCAGATGCTCAAGAAAAAACTCGTTAACAAATATCACTCCCTCACAATCATATTTGTAATAACTAACCCGCTAACAACATAATAAAAATAAAGCACACTAACCGGTTGAACTACTTATAACACTTAGATTGTAAATGGTGTCGACCGCTCTTATTATGTCTCGACCATGGGTCACCAAGTACTCGATGGCTTGAGCAACTGCCTGACTTACTATCTATTAACAAGGTGGCATTCAACTCTTCCTGAGTGAATTCCAACTCTGATCTCTTTCTATGTGAAGGTCTTCAATTTTGGCCCTGATCAACCTTGTCTTCTTGAGGATATATATATATATATATATATATATATATATATATATATATATATATATATATATATATATATGATTGTTATTTGTAGCGACGCCATAACAGGTTATTTTTCATGCCATGATGGCCTTGCCTCGTCACAGTCACGTTTTCACGCAGACATGCAGAGCCCCTCTCTTTGAAAGTTTCTGACTCCGCCACTGTTTGGAAGCACAATTTGACTTATTCATTGATGACTTGAGAAGAGAATAATTTTCAAGTTGTGATGATCTTGCTAGTCTCGTGGTGATGATGGTTGAAGCAAAAAAGCATGTTGTTTATCTATTGGTCTATAGGCTTATTGAATTAGCATTAGTTTTACCTGTGGGCACAGCTACAGTTGAAAGGGATTTCTTAGCAATGAAGATTATCAAGACAGATTTACGTAATAAGATAAGACAGATTTACATATGCTCGTGTTATAAATTGTGGCAAATTGACCATGAACCAGAGCATCCTAGCTAGTTACAAAGAATATTACTATTATGCTCATGCCTGAAACATAAAACATATAATAAATTAACTAGTGTATCATGCATTATAATTGACGATCATTGCATTGCAATCAGGCTCTGCAATCATTATGCAATCCAACTCAGAAAGTTTCAAAAATTCTGAAAAAAATCATGGATGTACATCTCATCTTACCCCATCTACATATAAATTTCATGATCAAATTGTCCTATGCTAGAAGTTACAAAAAAACAAATTTAAGGTGCATTTGAACTATTCAAGTTTGTCGAAATTTGTCTTTTTGTAACTTCTAGCATAGGATGAATTTGATCATGAAATTTTATATGTAGATAGGGTAAGATGAGATGTACATCCATGATTTTTTTCAGAATTTTTTGAAACTTTTCTTAGTTGGATTGCACGATAATTATACAAAAACCCTGATTGCACAGCAGTCGTTGCCTTATAATTCAGAGTCTATTTCGGGATCCACCTTGCAAGCCCGGTGGAATCTACTGGTCTGCCATCCCTGTTAGAAAGAGACAATACTACAAAGGAGTTAGAACCAATTTCAGCACCATTCGTAGTATAGGTACTGTAATTCGCTTTTTGCTAAGTACTGCATCGTGCATCTGCGTCATGAAAGCTACATCTCTAGGACAAGATAACTTCAAATTGAGGCCAAAAGAGATTTTTTTTGAGATACTAGCGCTCGGACGTCTAATTACTGTTCATCTCATCGGACGCCTCTTACAACATTTTTTTCTACGCATGTAACATTTTTTTCCTACGTGTGCAACATTTTGTTTGAACGCTTGCAACATCCATTTACTGTATCGAATTTCACTGTTTGTCGAAGAAAAATATTGCACGCGTATGAAAATAATATTACAATGTATCCGAAAATTTTAAACATCCGAACACAAGTTATTAGTTTTTTTTTCCATCTCTCTTTTCCAGCTGTACCTATCTTTAGCTAGGGGCCAGGCTTCCTCGCAGTTCCATGACTACCTGAAACTTTTCTTGGTGCCTTCCGTAACCAACACACATGCTTGTGACAAAATTGCCTCTGCATAAGGACGTACAGCAAAATTTTGATTGGTTAGGACACATCTCAGTATCTCACCATCTCAGTATTGGCCACAACAAAAATCGCTAGCTTCTGAAGAAGTGTTGCAAGCTGCAACAATTTCAAGGTGACTTAGGACACATCCCACTGATCACCACAAAAATTTTGCTTTCTGCAGAAGTGCTGCAAAAAATTTCAACATGAGTTAGTAGTTAGGACACTTCTCACTAATCATTAATTCTTCTGGATGCCTCAGCTCTCAACCCCCAAAGTACGCTCTGAAAAAGAAGTACAGAAGCTAGATATTTTTGTAAAATTGTTGCGTATGCAAAGCCATTCTATCAAATTTTAAGTTTAAATCGGCATACATGATAACATGAGAGAAACTTTTTTGATTAATTCCAACCCTTCCAAACCTCTGTCATTATTTGAGTTGCCAGTTATTGTAGGAATCTCGAGGTAGACTAACAAACTACCAATAATAGTATCTGGTGTTCCCGTCAACAAAAAAAAAAGTCTCTGGTGTGATGTAGTTGTGTTCTTTATGTCACTAGTGTGCAGCGACAGCACGTTAATTGTTATTTTACATCATATTCTACCTTTATTATAGCTCAAAGAAAGCCTCGATGAAGAGACTAGCCACGTGTCCTCCTAGGCCATTTTGCAAAAAAAACCCCTGTGTTTCTTCGAATTACGGATAAGTCCCTGTAAATTATGAATAGGTCCTTTGCGATTTTTTGTGAAAGGAAGATTTCCTTTTCTTAATCTCGTTTAGGTCCTTAGTGCGCTATTTTACGAAAAAAACTCTCGTTTGATTCAAATCGCGAACAAGGCTTTTTCTAATTTTTCAGGATAGCGGACGGGTCCAAAAACAAAAACATAACAAATAGGTCCTTGCTCTTTACGTTTAGATCCTTTCTCTGTTTTTCCCGAAAAAAATGTTTTCGTCACCAGAAATATGTGTGCAGCTCTAAAAAAGCACCCGTTAAATTCAAATCGCGATATGTGTGCAGCTCTATCTCTAGACTTTTTCCCCATCTCGATTTTCCATCTTGATCTCTGACATTTTTTTAAACATGTATTATTACTCGGTGAACACGTAGAGTGTTAGGCTCGACAAACGGAGGTTGTCATCTCTAATAATTTTTCATCCTTTTTCCTCTAGACTATTTTCCCAACCCGGTCTCCAATATTTCCCAAATAATTCGTCGGAAGAGATATTTCTACAACTCTACCTCTCTATTTTTTCCCCCGTAACTCGGTTTCTGCTATTTAAAACACCGTATTGTTCCTTTTTCCCAACAAAAAAACGAAAGACCCTCCAAAAAATAGAAAATACATCTCGGTCTGTTTTTTCTCAAAAAAAACGGAAATCGTTTTTCGCTCACGCGCGCGGCGTGCGCCGCGAAGAAAATCACATCAAAAAAATTTGTTCCAGAGATTGGAGAACTTTTTAGCGTTACATAGGATTTATCATAAAGTCCTAAAAGTTTCTTAAAATTACAATACATGTAGTAGAGAATATACGATACATCCTAAAGATTTTTTAAATTACATCTAGATCGATTTCTTCACGAAAAAAACCCCGAATTTCATATTACGCTTGTCACATTATGCGGTGCGCATGCTACCAAGTTCTAGTATATATTTAAGCATCAAAGGGACATCTAAGCTACCGTGGTTATTGGGCACAGCAAAAGAAAGAAAAAAAAGCATCTTGACGCAAGCGTTATTTTTAGTATGTAGTTTGGTAAGATGTTTGATGTAAGAGAGGTGCTTCCATATTTTTCTTTTTTATAGTTGTATAAATATTAAAACATGAATGAAAGGTAGATGGTGATTACTGACTTCTTCATTTACTTTAAAATTTATGTATTTTGTATTAAAAGGAAAAGTATTGAAGCATTGCTTTTAATGTAATCTTCACGACGAGAAAGTAACATATATTCTGCAAGTGATGAGTCACGTTGCTGTTCAAGAATGGTTGTTACTGATTCTCTACACACTAGCCGTCCTTAAGGAAGGCTACAATATTGTTTGGTTCAGGACATGTGTTTCATGTTTCTTATTCCCCAAGTTGATTAACTGGTTGTTATTTGTTCAATCTAATGGTAATCCTTATGAACACTGTGAAGTCACCATTAGGTTTCTGGTCCTTTTTTTTAAAAAAAAAAGTTAATAGAGACAAATTTGATTTTGTTAAATAGAACAATTTTAGCTTAAAAAAAGAATAATTTTGTATATGAGCTGATAGTAGTCGGCTGTGTGTATGTGATAATTCCAGCCATGGGAAGTCTGCCCTTATGGGCAAGAATACATGTTGACCTTAAGGAACCTCTAGAATGATTTTTTTTTTTTTTTGGTGAGGAACCTCTAAAATGATTCATTCTCAAGTACGATATCTCTTATCTCTTACTGTGGTTGATATATCTAAAATTAGCCGTGTAATATTAAAATTGATCACTTACAAATATAACACAAGTATAACTTGCACAAAAGCCAACTTGTATTAATTTCTTTTTGAAAGAAAAGGTACAGAAAATGTTCTTAGTCAACTCAATTGGAAGTGGTGACATTTTCTTACAACCCTATTTGATCATTTAAGCAACATTTTGTTTCATTCCCCTTGTATATCCAATCGCTGCATATCCTTGACACAACACATAATACATGAAAGCAAAGTTTGGTTTCCCCCTGATTACCCTGTAAAAAAGGAAGCTTGATAGAAACGCAATGAAAGAGATTGCCTGATCAAAATGAAAAGGAAAGGTAAATAAAGATATAAAAATAAGAAAGAAAATGCCTTGATGAAAATACAAATGTAAGCTTCAGTCTCTCCACAGCCAACTAATCCCATTCTACATGGAAAATCACCATTTATGAAGAAACGGAAGTCTAGATGTTTTTAATAGACTCATAACGCTCCATTCGCCAGACTATAACTATTGCGTATTTAGCTCGCGTTTCATACTTACCGGTTACCAAACACAAAGAAACCAAGCAGCTTTGCCACAAATATATCCTAATGACTTGTGTCCGGAGGTCTGAAATTTTCAGACACATTGCAACATTTTTTTTCTACACGTGCAACATTTCTTACCAACGCGTGCAACATTTTCCTTCGACAAGCAGTAAAATTTGCTACAGTAAATGGATGTTGCAAACGTTAAAAAAAATGTTGCACGCGTCGGTAAAAAATGTTGCATGCAGAGAAAAAAAATATTGCAAGAGGCGTCCGATGGGTGAACAGTAATCGGACGTCTGATTGCTAGTTTCACCCCAAATATATACGCCCGAAATGCAATGGAAACCAACCAAGTAGCTTGTTATAATCCAATTGATTGAAAAAACTTGTTATAATGCAATAGTTCCACTTAAAAATGTTCGAACATGGAGGACTTGTATTTGTATACAAGCCTAGATATATTCCAGATATATAAAACAATTTCTTTTCCGCATATCAGAGGTGTTCAAACCTCAGAGCAGGCCTAGAAAAACCTGGCCTTGAAAACCCAAGCCAGAGCCTGGTTAAGATTAACCTGAAGCTCAAAAAATTCCAAAAATATTAATTTTTTATTTATTTTATGAATAAAAAATTATGCTCCGACTTTGGATTATGGGAATTTTTCAGAATGCTGTGGAAATTGAATTTCTTTCTATGAAATTCCATATAGCATAGTGGAAAAGAACAATTGCGATTGATGTTGTGGTTTCAAGTCTATATTATCATTAAAAATCAAGGGAAAGTTTTATACACGCCACTTCATTTTCGAAACACTACCTATTTGTCACTACCATCAACTCCTTTAGATTTTGTCAATGAGATTTTTTTCAAAATGTCAATATTACCATCATCTTCTTCCTTCACCCTCCTCTCCCCCATTCTCTTTGTTCTCTCACCCATCAACAACAAGGTCCATAGTGTTGGCTCCTCATATTCTTCCCTAAATCATCGTCGCTCTCGCCACCACCCCGCACCCCGCCCTGTGTCAACACAGCCTTTGAGCTAAGGGTCTAGAGGAGCCAGTTGGTATCCATGGCGTCTACATCGGCGACGCCAAGCCTTTGCTCGCATTTAGGGCCTAGAACCATGTCGTGCATGTGGTGGTGTCTCCACCTTTGCACTGTGCATTGTGCGAGTAGAGGTCAAGGAGCCTAGCGCATCCGACAAAGAGGCCCCCGATGTTGAGGCATCGAGGTCACGTTGGGTCATTTGGATTTGCTTGTACATACTTGGACGTCAGGAGGGAGCCAGAGACGCACTGCGCGGCGATAATGGCACCGAGGTGTAGCCCCTCGAACATGTTGGCGGCGAGGAGCTTCACAAGGGAGTTGACGATGTTGTTGTCTGTTGGTGAGCGTTAGCGCCGCTCCATCCGGGGAAGGGTGGACGTGTAGACGACAACAATGTCCATGTTGAAAGGGTTGATTCTGTTTAAAGGAAGAAGACAATTGATATGTAAGGATGTGTGCATTTTGCGGTGATAGATTATGATGCAAAAACTTTGCACCCAAAAATCAAATATGCGTAATATCTCATACGCTTTGTTTAATTCCTGTATTCGAAACATACCATATGGTGTAAACAGATATTATGTACTTATTGGCACCGTAAAACCGTAGATGTTATTCAATTTATTAAAAAAAAGCTGCATGCAACTATGCAAGTAAACCCGAAAATTGATTAAAAAAAAGTAAACACGAAAATGACGGGCCTACCCCTTTGACCTACGTGGCTGCATGGGCACTCCACAGCAAAGTCCAGGCAACAAATGCTTTGACTGGCTTGTGGGTCCTTCTTCCGGACATCTACTTGGTCGCTCCACGTGTCCTTATCAACACCGACATGTGGGTCACAGAGTTGAAGGCACATGCCAACTATTCAAGAACTGACGCGTCAGCCAACGGTCTCCTCGGGGAGCGGAAGCATGATCCTTGTGGCGTGTTATGAACCAATGACAGGTGGGACCGAGAATAAAGCTGGGCCAAGATCGATGTTTACATTACACCGTCGTAGCTGATAACTATAGCAAGAACATGTGGAGAAATCTTGGCTGTCAACGCAACGCAATGGTTTAAATGGTGGGGATGTTTCGGAAAATCTTCCTCACCACGGGAAAAAATAAAGTAGGTTTAGGTTGGTCATGGACTCCAATAACAACTATCCTTATAGCGCCGAGAATTCCCGGCCATTGAGCTCACTCACGTCACCCCCCTCACAAATAAGACCTCCAGAAAATTAGAAATTACGTTTAAGTCCTTTTAACGATTTTTTAATAAAATAGACTTGAAAAATATCGAAATTACGTTTAGGTCCCTCCGTGGTTTACGTTTATGTCCTTCCTGTGTTTTTAGTGGAGCGCACTTTAAAAAAATAATTTATATCTCTCTACGCTTAAAACAACACAAATTTGAAGGTTTATAAGAACTCATAGATTCACCGAGGTTCTAACAATGGTTTTCTAAAAAATACAGATTCATCAAAGGTCTATAGCGACCCATAAATTCGTCGACGGGTCCTAACAGCGGTTTTTTCAAAAAAAAAATACAGATTCGTTGAAGGTTTATAGTATCTCATAGGTTCGCCGATTTGTCCTACCGACCCATTTTTTTTAAAAAAAAGAACGAAAACCGAAAATATAACCAAATTTTTTATATTTTTCACGCTACATCGTCGTGCGCGACGCGGCGTAGCGCGTTATTCTTGCTAGTTACAAAGGTAAGGAAACAGCTTGCGAATTTCACAAAGAACATTAGAAACTAGTAGATTTTTCGCGGCGTAACACGCCGCACGTTGTCATTTTTTCATAGAAAAAAATTCTTTTTTTCCGACGATGTTTTATTTTTTAAATCGTCGAAATAATGAGCGAAATAATTGAAAGAACACAATTTTTTTCACGCGACACGCCGCGTGTCGTTTTCAGAGAAAAATTTATTTTTTCTATGGTATGCTTATTTTTAAATCGTCGAAATAATGAGCGAACTACCGAAAGAGAAAAAAAAAATTGTGGCGTAACACGCCGCGTGCGCTTTTTCAGAGAAAAAATTCTTTTTTGTGGCGCGCTTTTATTTTTAAATCGTCGAAATAATGAGCTAAACGGCTAAAAGGACAAAAATTTTTCCTGGTATGAGCACGCCGCTGCTGTCGTCAGAGAAAAATTTATTCTTTTTCTGCAAGCTTTTATTTTTTAAATCGCCTAAATAATGAGCGAACTACCGAAAGAACACAAAATTTTACAGAATACGCCGCTTAATAAGGAAAAAATAGAGAGATAGAGTTGTATAAATATCTCTTTCGACGGATTATTTGGAAAATATTGGAGACCGAGCTAGAAAACCGCTATGGGGAAAAAGTTTAGAGGAAAAAGGGTGAAAAATTATTAGAGGCGACAACCTTTTTTTGCCGAGTTTAACACTTTACGCGTTCACTGAGTAATAATACATGTTTAAAAATATATTAGAGATCGAGATGGGAAATCGAGATTGGAAAAAGTCTAGAGATAGAGCCGTACACATATTTTTAGTGACGAAAACATTTTTTCCTGGGAAAAACGGAGAAAGGACCTAGACGTAAGAAGTAAAGACCTGAATGTTACATTTTTAGACCTGTCCGCTATCCTGAAAAATTAGAAAAGAGCTTGTTCGCGATTTGAATTTAACAGGAGTTTCTTTCCGTAAAACGGCGCACGAGGGACCCGAACGTGATTTTCGGGGAAAATATCTTCCTCTCACAAAAAATTGCGAAGAGCCTATTCGTAATTTATAAAAGAACTAAAACGATTTTTTTAGCCGAGCCGGTCGGCCGGCTCAAATCGTTGTTCTGGCCAGAACTTTGCAGGATTTAGGAGGGGTATTATTCTCATAGGATTTACGAAAAATTCTTCCCCTATTTCATGGTGATAATAGTTCTTCTAGGTTCTGTTAGAGCTCGTACTCAATTAAAATTGTAGTCGCTAGAATGTCAAGTGCATTCAGATGGCACGCATAATAATAACCCTACTAATGTCGTAAAACTTCACGGCCTGTCGTGCGTTTGAGTTGAGCCAGAAAAATATTTTTCACATTCAGGTCTCTCTAAAAATCTGTAATTACATATAGATCCTTCCCACGTTTTTTTACAAAAAGAACCTTCTAGTTTAGAAAAATCACGGATTTTTCGTGAGAGGACTCTAAATAGATACCGGAAAAAAACGTAGTGATGTTTGGATCATTCCGGCTATTTTTCACGAAAAAGACCTTTCGATTTAGCGCAATCGCAGATGCACTTGTGTCCTTTCTAGGTCCTTCCTGCGGTTTTTTACGAAGAGAACCTTCTGGTTCAGAAAAAATGTGAATCTTTCGTGAAAGGACCTTAAATAAATACCAAAAAAACGTAGTGGCGTTTTGATCATTTCAGCTATTTTCCATGAAAAGGACCCTTCGATTTAGTGCAATTGCAGATGCACTTGTGTCCTTTCTAGGTCATTCCCGCGGTTTTTTACGAAGAGGACATTTTGGTTCGTGAAAAACGTGAATCTTTTATGAAAGGGCCTTAAATAAATATAAAAAACGAGCGGCGTTTCGATCATTTCGCTATTTTTCACGAAAAGGAGCTTTCGATTTAGCGCAATCGCGAATGTGTTTGTATTTTTTCAACTGTTTCGCGCGTTTCCTCGATGATTTAAAAAAACACTGATAAAAAAAACAAAATAATTTTGCAAAAAAAAGACAACGCGTGGTACATAGTATGTTCACAAAGCGCAAACCAACTTCTCCTTTTATATTGTTATCATGGATGTTTCATCTGTTCAGCGCATGTTTTTATCTCAGAGTCGTAGTGCTGTACACAATGGGGAGAGCTTAACAGTTGACACCAACTCAGATCAGAGGCAGGAAATTATTACATCTAGAAGGAGCCCAAAAATACAAGAATTAGAAACATAAAATGGATAGATTCAAAGCATAAAGGGGATTATTAAAAGTTTACTATAATATAAGAATTCAATAGTTACTATACAAAGTTTTAGGCTATAAAAACGATACACTTGCTATACAAAGCACCCGAATATCTGATGAAACGGACCGCCCATAGACAGACACAAATGGACTATTGGCTTGGCTGTTTGCTCTTAACCCACAACGAGCCGTACGAAATTAGGAAAAACCGATTAGTTAATACTGATCTGGACTGCATTGTAATAAGAAGAAATTCCACGGGGGCAAAATACAGGTAGGGTTGCGCCGCCATGAGTAGTTTATAAGCGAGGACAAGAAAAACAACTCCAGGAAGTGCCGGTGGGGGAGAAGCAGAAGCAGAACATTTTAGAGAGAGGAAGAGAGGGGGGGCGGTGGGTGAGGGTGAGGCGGCGGCGAGGTAGGAGAGGAAGAGGGAGGGAGGGAGAGAGGAAGAGGGTAAGGGGAGGGGCCGCGCCACCTTGCCATCGACGCCGGGCGGTCGCCGGCGGGCGGGATGGGCGACTCCGGCGGCTCCGTCGTGTCCGTGGACGTCGACCGCATCTCCTTCGGTGGCAAGGTCCGGGCTCCCTCACTTCTTCCCGCTTTATTTCTCGAAACTACGAATTTGTTCCTGGCATGGTTAATTTCTGCAGTATCGGGGCGACTTGGTTGGCGGCATTGGGGCCGCTTGGGAGGCGGATTGAGAGGTCTGGGTGCCGAGAGATGCGAACTTGGTGGTGATACTGGGGGGACTTTTGCTTCGGTTCGGTGTAGTGTGTTTCGTTGGGCTGTTTGGAGGTTCAAACATCAAAGGGAAAGGCCATTTCTTTGTTTTTTTACGAAATATTTTGTTTTTTAACCCTTATTTTTACCAGGTTCTTCTTGCATTGTTTGTTTCAGATTTAAGCCTTGTTTTCTTGTAGGATTTTTTTGTTCTTTTGGCTAGTTACTTTGTTTGCTTTACTAGTTTCTGCAGCTGAATTTTATTTTATCCTAATTTAATTCCAATTTTGGGGCATCTAAATTGTAATTTGGGGCGCCCTTACTTCTTCTTGATTCATGTTAATTTTTCTCAGATTAAGTTCGATTGGGAGATCTTCTCTGCCTTGTCATCCGAACACTGCTGCATCCATTTCGTGGTTTACTTCCACTAGCTTGCCATCTGCGTCGTTTAGCATCGAAGTGGTAAATTATTTAGGTCGCGTCCTCTTGTGGGTGTTGGCCTCTGCCTACTTTTGTCCACGCGGAATTCTTTTCTTCGATTTATGGTTCTCGTTTAGTCATGTGGTCCTGGTTCTGTATGCGTCGCTTGCTAATCAATTTAATTAATCAATGGTCGCCAGAAGGGGGAAAAAGGAGAAAAAGAAGGCATAAAGATTCGATTTTGACGCTTTTGGATTGTAGTTTGGTGTCCTAACTGCTCCTTTTCTTCGTAGTTCCTTTAATTCTGCAATGTTACTTTTTTTAGTTGGGCTTTCGAGCTCTAGTTTCCACTGAATCCTTCCTTGCTCTTTGGAAACCCTTTAAACTATTCTATGTGTACAATTTAAATGAAACATGGTGTCTGATGATAATTCCCTGTTTTGTATGGATTTTGCTGCAGTTTTGATGATTAGTTGCTAATTTGCTATATATTTTGTCTGTGGAATGTAATGCAGTTGAATTTTTTCCTGTCATATGACTATGCTACAAACGACTATGAAAATTTTCTAAGATAATCCACTCATCCTTAAGATTTCACAGAAAGAATTTTATACAAAGCCAGACAATAGTTGTAGAATAAACTAGGCTAGTGTAGACAAACAAGCATGTCTAGGCCAAAAGGTTGTCTAGGTTTTAAAATTTTATATGGTTTACAAGAATGCTAGGCTATATTTGAGGTTCTCTAAGTTTCCTATATTCAAAAAGTTGTATTGTGAGGCCCACGAATTAGTGGACAAAATCCTAAACTTGTTTCGTTTTACAACGAAAGAAGTCCATAGCAGCCTTCTCAGTCCTCACTGCCATGTGCCAACTGGACTCTTGCCAAATAGCCACTCAGGCCAAGCCTACCAATGATCCTACTGTCCTAGACGTTGACCATAGGATTGATGACCCAACAGTCTGGATAGAAAGCGCATTCAGGGTTACCTAAAACCCTTTTTAAAAATGGGTAATGTAGCTTGCAAGTCTCTTTCCTGATAAGTTCTTTAGCGATTGTTATTTATCAAAATAGGATGCTTGTGATGTAGTTGTCAAATCATTGCTTCTCTGCCAGTCCTGCCACAATGTTGTCATACACATCCTTCCTGTAATAGAAAAGAGCAGCTAGTTGTATTGCCCTAGCCTATGCTTTTCCTGACATGTATGCTTTGAGCTATTTGCTTGTGAAATGGAGGAGGAATCACTTCTGATTGGTTGTTTGTTGTTCTCTGTTTCCCACTTTTTTCTTGGGACTAAGAGATATGATCTATGAATTATCACTTTAGCACCACACATCATAATGGAGCTGTTATTATTCTTTCTTATTAGCACCTTGCCAACTTTTATTGTGTCATGCAGCAAACAGAGAACCTTCAATCATGAATTCATAGCCGTTGCTTTAATTTGGAAAGATTCCTTCCTTTAAGCATCTGTGGGGCACTGCTAGTTCTCTGCCCCTTGTTGTCATACACATCCTTCCTGTGATAGAAAAGAACAGCTAGTTGTATTGCCCTGGCCTACGGTTTTCCTGACATGTATGCTTTGAGCTATTTGCTTGTGAAACGGTGGAGGAATCACTTCTGATTGGTTCTTGTGCTCTGTTTCCCACTTTTTTCTTGGGACTAAGAGATATGATCTATGAATTATCACTTTAGCACCACACATCATAATGGAGCTGTTATTATTATTTCTTATTAGCACCTTGCTAACTTTTAGTGTATCATGCAGCAAACAGAGAACCTTCAATTAATGAATTCATAGCCGTTGCTTCAATTTGGAAAGATTCCTTCCTTCCCTTCTGTGGGGCACTGCTAGTTTTATTTTTCTTTTGGAAGAAAGAAATGGCCCTGTGGATCAATGACGTACAAAGTGTATCATATCATACTTGTTAATCATCACATAGATTCAGTTCTAGGGCATTTACATAAAGTTCGTGGTTATCACGGGCTTCAATCAGCTGCAAAAGCCTGCAATGTTCCCCTTTGCCGTCATGATTTTCTTTGGCTCAAAGTACTATGTGGAGCTTTTCCCCCCTGCTGGTCACAATGATGCAATTATCAATTTTTTTGCCATCTGGGTCCAAGTTTGTATGACACCTTTCGCCCTTGCTTTCTTCAGGAACATCATATACAAACAAACCATGGATCTGTATCTGTTGCTGTGTATGGTGACCATGATAAGCCTGCCCTTGTTACCTATCCAGATATTGCTTTGAACCGTAAGTTTTACCGTTACGGCTGATCCGATCGAATTGCACCAGAAACTATTTAGATGTGCAACATGCCTTGTGATGAGTGATTTAAGAATCCACAATGCAGGCACTTACGTCCATTATTGTTGATCAGATATGTCTTGCTTCCAAGGACTACTCTTCTGCCCTGAAGCTGCTTCATTGCTGCTCCATAATTTTTGCATCTACCATATCAGCCCCCCAGGACATGAGGTTCTTTTTTGTTATTACAATGAAGTGTTTGCTCTTTGCATTTATCTTGATATGATGCATCGGGCAATTTCAGATCTATTTTTTTTCATGATCGCATGCTTTATTAACCTTTGCAAGAACCTTGCAGTTAGGAGCTGCTCCAATTTCACCAAAAAGTCCTGCAGCATCTGTTGATGAGTTAGCGGATCAGGTTGCAGACATACTTGATTTCTTTGGGTACATATTCTCAGTTTGTTTGAAAAACTTGCCAATGTTCAGATGATTTTTCTCAACATCTGTGACGTAATTTTTTTTTTCCAGATTAGGTTCTGTTATGTGCTTAGGTGTCACTGCTGGTGCATATATTCTTACTCTCTTCGCAGTAAGTGTTCCTTCAAAAGTAATGTGTTCCTAATGCTTGCACAATTATTCAGTTACCTATATCCTTTGTTGCAGACAAAGTACAGGGAGCGTGTTCTAGGTCTTATCCTTGTTTCACCTCTATGCAAAACTCCCTCTTGGACTGAGTGGTTTTATAATAAGGTAGATACTCAATACATACCCTCCAGTATCCTATCTTTGTCTTACAGAAAAATAAGGCTGTATTGACAAATTTATTTTCTTAGGTGATGTCAAATTTGCTGTATTATTACGGCATGTGCAACGTGGTGAAGGACTGTTTGTTGCAGCGGTACTTCAGCAAGGTGACTAGCTAGTATTGGTTTACTCCATGTGATATTTGCGTTGCTGTCTAAATATACTTAACATTTCTGTTGGAATTTTCTAATCCTAAGGGATTGCGGGGATGCTATATTCTACCAGAATCAGATATTGTGCAGGCTTGTAGAAGTGTATGTACTGTGAAATTTTTCACCCTCCATTATCAACTAGTACATCTATGTCTAAATGTATGATATTTAACTCTCTTATCTTGATTCATGAAGTTTCTAGATCAACGGCAAAGCATGAATGTGTGGCGGTTTATCCAAACAATCAATGAGTATGTTCCTTTTTTTGTTCAATGCTTGTATGATCAGCTAATACCCGAGCTGATGGAACAAAAACTTTGTGCTGCTTTGCAGGAGACATGACTTGACAGAAAGCCTGAAGCAGCTGCAGTGCAGAACTCTAATATTCGTTGGCGAGAACTCTCAGTTCCACACTGAGGCTGTTCACATGACCGCAAAGCTTGATAGGAGATACAGTGCTCTCGTTGAGGTATCTATTGGTTGACCCATGGTTTGATCATTCAACATATTGATTTCTCGGTTTGAAGTACCGATTTTGGTGTCTTTGCAGGTGCAAGCATGTGGGTCGGTTGTGACGGAGGAGCAACCACATGCAATGCTTATACCGATGGAGTACTTCTTCATGGGTTATGGATTGTACAGGCCAAGCCAGATAAGCTGCAGCCCTCGTAGTCCTTTGAATCCATTTTGTATATCACCGGAGCTCCTCTCGCCTGAGAGCATGGGCGTGAAGCTGAAGCCAATCAAGACTCGAGTCAATCTTGAGGTTTAGGAACAGAGGAAGAAAAGGTGAAGTGTGAGGGCTTAGGGTAACCAGGTGATTACGATATTTATAGTGTCTGCCTTAATTCTGGTGGTGAAATGAGATGGTTCCTGTTACTGTGATGTAGATAGAAAAATGTTTAGGTTGGTGAGGATGGGTGAGGGTTCTATTCCATTGATTCGTAGCCTTAAACAGTTGTAAATTGTCACAGATTATTTGTCAAAGCAAAAGAAATAATAAGGGAAGATGGGCTGTTGTCAGTCATTAGGTGTGCAGATTGTTCCCTTTCACCTTCCAGCACCATTAGTTTCCTATTATGAGCTAGACTGATGAACCATTGTTGTGTCCTAGAGCATTCTTAGGCCGTCTTCACTATAGAAGCCATTTGTGTTTGTGGCTCTATGGTTTTCTGGCTGGTGGTGTGTCATGGCATTTTTTCCTACTTTCTTTGATTGTTGTATGCCCGTGACAGGCTCATTTGTCTGCATCATTTTTTTATTGGTTCGTACAAGCAGATCATGAAGTGCAAGTTGGATTGAACAATGCTAAAATTGATTTGTCTTGATGCTGCCTGTAATCAATTATTGAACTAAGTGGGTTTGGTGTATCTTTGTCAAATTGGACGGAAGCTGCATATATTTGTCTGGTACGATGGTTAACAAATCATGTGTGACTCATGGACTGTATGTAACCATCTTGTTTTCTATGCATTTCTGTAGGTGATGTCCAATTAGGCCGTCAGCTACAAGCATGACATGGTTTGTCTCATTGTGTGGGTAGCTGTTGCCAATTAAATATATGCAAATGCCAATTAATATATCATCATTTGGACAGTACACATCGGAAGACATCGTATTTGGTTTCATGTAGCACACTGGTGAGGTGTTCGATAGAGTCGCTGTAACCACTGCGTCTGTGTAGCTGCTTTCCCTGCCCTTGTTTCTATGTGCTGTGCAGTGAAGTTTGCATCAATGATCTGTGTTTGTTGATCAAATTGACGTATCATCTTAGGACTTAGGCGTCGTGTCCATCTTATGTCCCCCGTCGCGATCGTCACAACATGTGCATCCAGGGATTACTCCACTGCAGCAGATCATGAGATCGACCGGACCCGAATGCATCGTGCATGCATTTAGGGTTTCAAAAACCGCACAAAAACCACGGTTTTTTATCTCACTGCTGCGGTTTGATATTTAAAACTAGTCGGTAAATTGATCAAATTTAAAAAATTGAAAAAATATATACGACATAAATTACTCGAAAACTATTGAAAACCGCTTAAAAACCGTTTCTAAGAAGTATTCAATTAGCTAGATGAACCGCCATTTTTATTTTTTATTTCTTAACTTTTCGCTTTCTAAAAATTTTCGAACGGTTTTTCTTGATTTTTGAATTTCTAGCGATTTTTTAAAAACGGTTTTTGAACCCTGCATTCATTAGGAGTAGGACCGCGTGAGAGCATGCGAAAAAGGCAAGGGAGGCTTGAGCTAATCATTGTTCCGTGGATTTTCTACCTCCTTGGTCTTGTGTCATTGCGTAGTGATGCATGCAGCAGCGTGCGTGCATGCGTTCTGCCATCATGTAAGAAGCCTAGAGGCTAGAGAGGGGAAAAAAAAGAGTAAGATTGCTTCTAGTTCTTGCGCACTACTAGGCTACTACTGTGCTTGGGAGCTTCGACGTTGTTAGGTCATTCTCAGTGCAAGTTTCATTCTTATTAAATGAGATGCTATATAGGTAAAAATAGTGACATGGCAACAAATTTATGAGGAAAGAGGAGAGTTGAGTTTTATGGGGATGAAACTTGGTGTACACGGTTACCAAGTGCTTTGAAACTGGGATGAAACCCCACTGAGAGCGATTTGTTTCATCTCCGGACCTTTTCTGGATCCCGTGTAGCCATATTGTTGTGTGCTAGATATAATTGCAAGTGGCTATACAATTTATATGACACATTTGATCACAACACCATGCAACAATTAAATATTATGTCATGCCTATGAAACTGCAAAATAAAATTGTGCATTGAGAGAGATTGTTTCATTCATCAACCTAAACATCTAAATATGACGTGGCACTGTCAGAAACCGTGTAACGAAACTCTCCACTGAGAATGGCCTTAGCTTCTGGTGGGGAGTGAGTCAAGTGATGACAGCTAGCTTGATATCATGTTGCACTGTTGGTGCGCCACAGGTGTATATGCAGGAGCAGGAGCAGGAGAGCACCAACCGTCAAATCTGGGGGTATGAGTCGTATGACCACGCACGAGTGATTTGACTCTACCGCACACATGTACACTAACAATGTACGCGCGCGGATGCCTTTACTAACATCTGGATTCACAGTATCGTCCTTAATTGTTCGAATATCATGGTAATCAACCATATCAAACCAGTTTAATATCTAATATCGGTGGTAAATTGGTTAAATTCAAAAAACTTATGCGAGGTAAATATCGCGATAATCGTTGAAGATCGTTCGATTTTCGATTAATATCAAGCAAAAATCGCTTACAAAATTAACCGCCGAAGAAGTTTACCCAAC
>JAYEVE010000336.1:0-69803 GCA_036346375.1 Guadua angustifolia
GGGGAAAAGGGGTTTTAAAAAAACCCTTACCCCGCAAAAAGGGGCCCCCGGAACCCCTTCGGGGCCCCGGTTTTATAAGTTTAAAGGGCCCCTCCCAAAAACCCGCCCCCCAGGGTTTAAAAGGGCCCCGGGGCAAAGGGATTTGGGGCCGGCACGGCTTGCCGAAATCAGCCTGCCCTTCTTATCTGATGGCAAGGCCCTGATTTGGTTGAAGGTTCGAAGCAGATCGTCCCGTCAATGGAACGCGGATTTAATCCGGGTGGACACGGCTAAAAGGGTCTTGTGCCAAACCGGATGAAGTAGGCACTGGGGGCTGGGAAAACCGTCAGAAGCAAGAGGCGGAAGCGGGAACCCTCGGTCTCCTGCCAAATTTGGTGCAAGTAGCTTTCCCAGCAAAGGCACGAAGGGTTCTCGAGTTTGGGTCTGGCGCTTCTTCTAATGCTTAGTTGCAGGGGGAAACGTCGGGAAATAGCCGCCAGTTTGGGCTAATTATCGCTGTAACCTTCATGTGGTGATATAAGGCCATGTGGTTTGGAGAAAATTTGAAAGGTAGCCGAACTTGGTTTTCCCTTGGGCGTTAAAACTGGTTTGGGAAGTTGGTTTGTAGATTTTGAGGTAGTTTGGATCCGTTTGGGGCTTTGGCTTGGGTTTGTAAGTTAGCCTAAAGGTTGGAAACCTTGAATGTTTACGGTTATCTTGAGGGGTCAGCTATTGCCGATGGTTTGAATTTGATTCCCTTTACGCTAGTTGTTAAGCTGTTTACGGGCTTGGGTTAATCTTTGGTTGGAGGTTTGTGTCTGTTTCATACCCTGCTGGCTTGGAGCTATTGAGGTGTAGGGTTATGGTTTGTGTGGTGTTGATGTGCTTGCATTGCTTTGATCCAATGATGTTAGGGCTTAGGCAACGTCTAAGGTTTGGAGGGCTTGCACGTGGCCTTAGGACTCATGAGTCCCTTGAAGAGGGGCCATTTTTAATTGGGAGCTTCTGGTTTGCTTGTAGAAGGGCAAGGGGTTTCTTTTGGGGCTATGCAATTGCTGGTGATTGGTGGTTAAGACCAATTTGGAACATTAGGAAATGGGGTCTTGTGCCTTTACTGGCAGTTGGGCTTTGGTTTCATTATTCAAAAGCTTAACCTATAATTTTGATAGACTAGGTTTGTTTTGGTTATCTATATTGTTTTTAGGTTAGAGCTTATAAATTTGCAATTAAACTGTAAGGCTTTCTGGGGCTAGGCAATTGTTAGTTTCAAAATTGCAAAAATCTCCATTACTCGTCTTTTGCACTTGACCATTACAATACCCAAACCCATTTAATTGGTTAATGGACTTCAATTCGAATTCTTTTAATAATCTTTTATGTAACCCCCAATTAGGAATCCAAAACCTTTTAAACCCTTAAGCCAAATTTTGAAGGTTCAAAAACTTTTTTCCCATTTCAACCCCAAAATCTAATGTTTTAAACGCTTTTATCCAGGCCATTCTATACCGCGACAGGCCTATAGGGGCAAAACAGGTTTTACAGGCCAAAAGGTTAAATGCTTAAACACTTTCAAAAACAAAATCATGGCATTAGATCAATCAATTTTAAATAAATGAAAGGTAATTGGTTAATAATTGTCTATATTAGGGTTGTAATATGCATTTGTCGGAGGATTGGTTGGTGTAGGTGACTGTCATCTGTGAACTGTTTAGATAAAAGCGATGGAATTTGTTGTCTAGCCGCCGAACTTTCTTTTCTAAGGATTTGTTTGTTTTTGCTTGGGATTCTTTAAAAACTGATTCTGAATTATGGTTGTAGAGAAATTGATTCTCTAAAAACTAAAATTCAAAAGCACGTATAAAATAGATTGTGGATTCTAGTGTATATGAATATGCTAAATTATGAGAATCGACCCTTAGAATCAGATTTTTTTTTATTCTGCTTTTAAAGCAAGAATTTAGAATCAAAAGCACAAATAAACAAACCCTAAAACGATGAGCGAGGAATGAGGAGGAAACCAAGGCATCAAGATACAAAGGCCTCGGAATTTTGAAATTACATCTAGGTCCATTTTGGCTCGTAATTTTTTGAAAAGGCCCCAAAAATTTAAGAAACTACATGTGGGTCCTTTTTGTGGAAAAAGCCCCTAAAATCTCAAAATTCATTTTCTTCCGGTTCAGAAATTTCTAAATTAGATCCTTTTTAAAGGCCCTCACAAAATTGAATTTCATTTTTCTTTTGCATAGGCCCTTCAAAAATTCCAAAAATATGTTGTCCGCTTTCTTGAGAATCTGTGGAGGATATACACCGAGGCCCACAACCCTGAGGCCCAACCAGTAAACTAGACCAAGGACGAGTCTGGAGGCATCATGGCGGGACATGAAGAATCGAGCAAAATCTCTAAGGAAACCGGTTGTATTAGGCAAAGGATGATTGTAATCCAAACGATATAGAGTTTGGATAGATATGAAGGTGCAATTTCCATCTCGTGTCCAGTGGGATTCTATGTAAGCCTTTCTCGCTATATAAAGGGAGGCGGGGAACCATCAACAACAACATCATCAAAATAAGCTAGCCAATCATAATCCCGAGCACGGACTAGGGTATTATCTCCGTGAGAGCGAACCAGATAATTTCCGTGTCTTGTGTTACCATCGAAGTTCCGATCCTAGCTTAGCCCCTTTTAATTATTGGCTAACAAACCTCGGCGTTGGCGCGCCCAGTAGGGTTCGCTTAGGATCAATCTTGGCAAGCTCGATGGCGATCTTCACAAAGCATGCCACCTTCGCCAGGCGTTTAAAGTTGGATTTCATCGGACGATCTTGGCCATCTTTCCTTTCGGATTCGGATCGGCCTCGAAGCAATTCCGAGGTTCCTAGCCGGACAACCACTCGGATCGGGAACGGTCGGCCATTCTTCCGGACGGTAAGCCAAAGGCAACCTCGGCCGGAACCGGTGATGGAGAATCCGAATGGTCAAAGATGTTAAAAATCACTTTGGACTTAAAGGTCGGTGCCACTCATCTTCTTGTTCCTCCGATTCAAGATGGGGCGGAAGATTTTGAGCTTTCACGGCATTTTCATAATCGAGGAGGCGAACGGAATCCCGGAACAAAAAGATCGACAAGCGCGGAAGAAATATCATTATCAAGAAGGTCGTAAGCTCCTCCGAAGGAAGCCGCAATGTTAATGAAGAAATCTTGCGACAAAGATGGGAACCAATCGGTTTTCCATACTCTCAAGCATCGTGGCCTCCAAACGCTTCTTGATACTTTAGGGCCCTGCTGGTCTGATAGCCTGCGCTCCGATCGAGCCGGTTCGGGCTATGGTGGCGGAATGACGGTTAGCTAACACCAGAGGGGTCGTAACGCCTCCTCGCGAGCTACTAAGCTACACGGCCGATTCCTACAAAAGCCGGCGGAAGGCGCGACGATGGCCGGGACCTCGCGTGGATTTAACGCCGACGGCGTGGCCGGAAGATGAAGAGCGCCGGGCGCAGGAATAACTCGAACGTTTGGCATCACGCGATCGGGGCGATCACCGTAATAATCCCCGCTATTGTGGAGGAAAACGAAGACCGACGAGCTAAATCACCCTATCGGCGTTCTCCACGGCGCACACGGCCTATCGAGGCATCCGGCTTTCACCCCGCCCAAGTGGTCTGGCGATTCAACCGACATCACCAAATTTGACGGAGAAAGAGATCCCGAAGCTTGGCTCCAAGTTTACTCTCTTGCGATCACCGGCGATCGCAATGTGATGGCTAATTACCTTCCATCATGCTCACCTCTTGGCTCAAGCATGGCTCACGGGCTTCCGAAATTCCATAGATTCCTTGAGGATCTTTGTGAACAATTCATCACCAACTTCCGGGCACTTCGAGCACCGGAAGCAAATGGGACTGCATCACTCCGCCCAGAAAAGAATGAGGCCCAGAATTCATCCGGCTCATGCAAAGAAGAATACAATCAGGACATCTAAGGCGGCGGTCATCGCAGATTCGGAAGGGTGTCAACGACCGACCGATCAAAAGATGTCTCAAAACGCGCCCTTTGTAAGGGAGATGTTCGGGCGGATCGTTATCGACGCCGGATGCATTGGCGAACGACAAGGCGACGCCCACGACAAAGAGATAGGAAGGATTATGCCAGTCGTCAAGGCAACGGACGAAACGGCTTGAAGAAATAGTGGCGCAACCGAACAAGGCCGCATCGCGCGCCCGCCGAACGACTACGACATGGTAATGGAAGCTATTTGCCCTTTTCATCGAAAGGCAAACATGCAAAGATTGCTTCACTTTGAGAAGATTTGCCAGGAATCCGAGCGACCACGAGGCGGGAGAAGATAAGAAAAGCAAGATTCCCAAGATGCAGGGCGAATATCAAAAGATGGAACGGAGCTCAATTACATCTCGGAGGCTCAATGGCTTACGAGTCAAGCGGAAGCAAAACTCACGACCAAGGATGTCAACGCCGTCATGCCACACTCAGAAATCTCGGATGGTCCGAGGCCCCATTACCTTGACGTTGATCATCCGATCACGCCCTTATCCGGAAGATTCCGCTAGTGTTGGACTGGTGCGCAATGTTAAACTCAAGAGGGTGCCGGTCGGCGGAGGCAAGGCTCAATGTTCTCTTCTCCAAAACTTTTGCGACATGAAGATTCCCGTTCCGAGTTAAAGCGGGGCTCATCACCATTCAATGGAGTAATTCCGAACTTCTTTGCACGGCAAATCACCTTGTTGGTCACGTTTGGAACCAAGGAGAATTTTGACCGAGTACCTCAACTTTGAAGTGGCCGATTTTCGGGCGGCATATCCGCCATCTTAAAGACGCTTGGCGATTCATGGTCATGCACATTATACTTATCTCGTCATGAAGATGCGGGCCAAGGGTATCATTTCAATACGTGGGATATCAGCGATCGTTAATGCGACGAAGAAAGTGCGAGATGGCAAGCTCAAGAGGTGGCAGATGAGAGAGAAGATCCCGAAGCACCAAGAAGACGAAGGAGAAGTACCCAAGAAGCGGACGGGCAAGCCTAAAACGATGAGGGGTCAAAAGGTAATCCTCGACCCATCCAACTCGCCTGACATAGATTGGACAGCCTCGCCCCAAATAGGAAACGCGCCGTCACCTTTCTTAAGCCAGGACATCTTGGCGGGAAACCATCCACATGCCTGTTCCCGAGAGTGATCGAGCACTTTTGAACGTTGACGAAGACCAAGCCCATCAAGCAACGGCTCAAGATTTGCTCAAGCGAAAAAAAGCCATTAGGAAGAGATCACAAAGCTTTTAGCGGGTTTCATAAAAAGTGTACCATCCGGATTTGGGCAAATCCATTGTTGAAGAATAAAAGGGCGATGTGTTGATTATACCGATCTCAACAAGGCTTGCCCGAAAGATCCTTTTGGATGCCTCGATAGACCAAGTGGTAGATTGAGCGGGTGAACTCCTCCGTTCTGGATGCTTATTGGGATATCACCAAATCAGCTAAAGAAGAAGATTGCATCAAGACCTCGTTCATCACTCCGTTTCGATTCCGCCCGCCCGATGCCATTCGGTTTGAAAAACGCCGGCAACTTATCAACGCGTACAATGATGTTTTCACCCGACGGGCATAGCGTGGGCGTATGTCGGCGACATCGTTGTCAAAACCAGGCGGGAAGACCTCATATCGACTTGGCGGAAACCTCAAAGCCTAAGGGCTTACAAAATGGCGAATCCGGAAAAATCGTTTTGGAGTCCGTCAGAAAATTACTCGGATTTAAGGTCACGTACGGCATCGAGGCAAACCCAGAAGATCAACGCAATTCTGAAAATGAAACCTCCAACTAGTCAAGGATGTCCGGGCTCACCGGATGCATGGTCACTCGGCGATTCATCTCGTGCTAGGATCTCGAGGAACGCCCTTTTTCAAACTTCTAAAGGGGTAACTTTCAATGGACCTCGCACAACAAGCTTCAAGAACAAGACATTCTTATCATCCCCCTGTCGGTCCCTCCAATGCAAGAGCCCTTTTTGTTACATTGCCGCACGACTCATGTAGTCGGTACTGTAATCATTGAAGGGAAGGAAGGGGCACCTCCAAAAATCCAGCCGACTATTTCATCGAGGTGTTGGGAGAATTCAAGGTCGCTACCAGGGTACAAAACTATTTACGCCGTTTGCCCTTAAAAACTCAAGCATTACTTCCAAAGCATTCAATTTCGGTGGTCACCACTTTCGCGGAGACATACTCCTCGGGAGGCCAGGAGGATCGCAAAATGGGTAGTCGAGCTCGGGGCCTTTGAAATCTTTTTCGCGAACGCAATAAAATCTCAAATACTTGCCGATTTCACCGCCAATGGAGAATTGCAAACTCGACGACCTTAAGAGCGAGTTTGGATGATGTATTTGAGCTACCTCATGCTCAACGGCGCGAGAGCCGGGTCCTCATCTCTCCAAGGTGGCGCTTGAAACGCCTCCAGATCCACTTCCGGCTTCAAACAATGCCGCCGAGCACGAGGCACTCATCCACGCCATTGCGATATCCCTGGTCCGGCTAACTATCCGGCGACTCCATCCGTAATTAATCAAGTACAAAAGGGTGGTCGTGTCAAGACAACATGGCACTATTGCCGGAGGTATGGAAGCTAGAAGGCAAGTTCGACGCGAACTCATTCACGGTTCGGATGTGACAACAAGTAGCGAAATTGCAAGGCTAGTATCCACTGCAACAATACCGGGGTGTGTTTGTCGAAAGCTCCATAAGCCTTCAATAAGCCCAAAGCAGAAAACCTCGAAAAAACACCCATTGAAGAAGAGGCTTGGCCATCGTACAGATTGGCTCCTTTTCTCAATTACTTGTTGAAGGCAACTCGAAGACCGAGAGGAATGCATCTCAAGCGCAAGAAGAATTCGTAATAATAGCGAAGAATTGTTAAAAAGTGCCTCCGGAGTTCTAAGGCGATGCATATCGAGCAAGAAGGAAGAAATCTACTCGAGAAATCCACTGAATCTGTGGGCATCCGCGTTAAGCACTTTGGGGGCAAGGCATATCGACAAGGCTTTTCGCGATCGTGGTGATGCGGAAGACATCGTCCGAACCTGAAGGATGCCGTTTTGCTCGCCAAATACGTGCTTCGGGCGCAGGACAATTCCGATCACTTGGTGTTCGCGATAGGGCTCGACATGGTCGCCATTGAAGAAAGCTCAAGGTGGCTTCACCCATCTCTTTTCGCCGCCGATAAATTCACCAAGTGGATAGAACAAAACCGAGCTTAAATCACATGCCAAGGCCAAAGAGTTCTTCAGAGATCGTCGAAGATTCGGCCCCAAACAGGATTATCACGGACAATGGAACCCAATTCGAGGAGAAGAATTTCAAGGCGGTGTGACGAGCTTGGCATCAAAGTTTGCTCCCGTGGCTCATCCAAAACAACGGCCGGTAGAAAGGGCAAACGGATGGTCTTAGGCTTAAAAGCCGATTTTAACGCTCAAACCGTCGCCACCGATGGGTAAAAATTGCCGGACTGGGCGAGAACCACCCAAAGGAACCGGCATCACTTTTTTCGACTGGCTCAAGGTTCTACCCAGATGACTTGGATCCCTGGTCCGGAATTTCAAGGATCCGAGTCGAAGAAAGAATGGCGACATCGATCGATTGGAGGAGGCAAAGTCGCCAGCTCTCGGCCAATACCTTCAGGCCTCGGCTATCATGACCAAACGTCAAACCGAGCATTCTCCAAAGGCGATTTGGTCCTAATAAAGAGCCGAAGCATGAGCACAAGTTATCTCCGAATTGGGAAGGATCCTACATCGCGGAAGTAGCGTCCAGCTTCAGCTTAGCAGAAGACGGCGCCATCATCGAAACTCATGGAACATAGAGCGCCTACGCTCTTTTTCTCCTAAAATGTTCTCGATGTTGAATCTTTCCCTAGACTTACTATCCAATTGTTTCTCAATTAAAGAAAGTCGGAGGCTACACCTAATAGTGTTAAGCATGAACTCAGGAGGATTATTTGTTTAAAGAGATGTCATATGTCGAATCTTTATTCAATTGACTTGCTACTCAATTGCTTCTCAATTAAGCAAAGAAGTCGGGGCTACACCTAATAGTGTTGCAATGTGCAACCCGCTTCATATCGGCTCCTATCCTTTTTTCCCTTATTCACTAAAATGAGTGCTCACCCTCGATTGAAACCCGAAAAAAGTCTAGTTACGATGAAAGGCATGCTCGAGGAAAACCAGCGCCAACTTCGCAATGCTGGGGTATACTAATCGCGGTGCTTAAACATAAGGGAGGATGAAACCACTGAAAAGTCGAAAAGACCTGCAAGGAAAAGAAATGGCAAGTTGCCAAAACATTTACAAAAGTCGCATCGTTCAAAGACCATGGAAGATTTATACAACAAAAGCCTTATCTAAACAACAAAGTGCTACTTTCCACGGAGATAAAAACTCTCGGCGCAATGGCCGCGAGCAGGCATCCTAGCTCGATGAGCCTAGGACGACCTCGATCAGGCGTGATGGCGGCGCCGGGCGACGGCCTCTGCTCCCTGCCTCCGCCATGGCAAGGTCGATGCAGCCCAGGCTCGTGAGTTCCTCGAGCTCCAGAGGGTCGTCCCCAAAGCGTGGAAGCAGGTTCTCGATCCAACGGCCCCGACCGAACTCGGAGGGAGACAGAGAGAGAATCCTCAAGAAGAGGAAGAATCCATGAAGAAGAAGAAGGTAACCGCAAAAAGGCGAACGATCAATGGCGGCCGAATTCCCAAACACGAAAAATGAAGAAATCAAGCAAAGAAGAAAGCTAATAGTCGAGTGTTTCAAAGAAACAAGAAGAAGTTCTAAGAAATGAAGAAGAACGAGCTGGGAGAATGGTAGTGCACGCAAATCGCCAAGATCGAGGCTAAGTACACTCTTATAAGGCAAACGTCTCTCGAGGGAGACTCGCTCCGACTCAAGGCGCCTGGCATGGGGCGGAACGATTCACCTTCCAGTGCACCGACGACGTCGCAATGTCCCAGGAGTGTCGCGCCATGATGATCAAAGACTTGAAAAGGCCAAGGCGCCGGATAAGCCTCCTAATGGGCGAGAATTAGCGGCACATTAAGGCATGCGTTCCCGCAAAACGAATTGGCCGAAACTTTTTCCAAACATTAGAGCAATTATCTCGGGGCGGCAAAAACACAGATAAGTTCGACAAACAGAAGACTACAAGACCCGGTCCGGTTTTAACCAAAACGAAAGATCCTTGACTTCATCCATAAGGCGGCGCTTGATCTCATCAAATCGGGCAAATCCTCCTTGACCTCGAGCTCCACCGGTGGATACAAGGACTTGGTGATCACCAACACGGAAGCCTTAATTGCAATGTCCTCCAAATGCGCGGCTTCTTGAGGGCTTCTTCCAACCTCGAATTGTGATATCGGCGTCATAGGGGACACCATGCTGCGGCTTCATCGGGACCGAGATTCGCAAACCCTTTCGGAACCCAATTGGAGCGGTCGACCGCGATTTTGATCTTATCATCAAGAGCTGATCCTTTGCGAGTTAACCCGATGCCGCAGATACCATTGTAAGTCCTGTCGCTAAAAGAAAAAGGGACAATAGGATAAAAGACAAGATCGAAAGTACACCTTCCAATTCTCTTGTCGCTTGGCCACTTGTTCTTTGGCGTCCTCTTAACCTTCTTTTCTTCATTGGAAAGAGGCTTGAGCCCTAAATCGACAAAAGATGAAGCCGGGCATCGAAGGCGAAGGATAAAATCGGGGCCCAAGGCACTTGATAAAAGGTTCCGAAAAGGTCAAATTCAATTTCTCTGCCTCAAGGATGGATGTGACTTAAGCCCTTCCGGTTCCTTCCGATTCTCCACGCAGGCGTGTAAGTCCCCCAAACTCGGCGAACCGCCGACTTCCTCGAATCCTTCCTCATTTTCATCCCGAAATAATTTTTGAAGAAGGAAGTTTCGGTCCTGGCGAAAGATGCAAGGGAGCGGCAAAAGCAATGTTAGGTTGGGAAAGAGGACTTTCAAGAAAGTCGGTGAACAACTCACATTGCCAAGGCGCCAACACTCGTGGCAAAATCGAAGCGACTCCCAATCCTTGCCTTCAACCTCGCCATCCAAAAGGACTATGTCACTATCATCAAGGACCACCGGAGTTAAGGAGGGGAAAATTGACGCGCAAGGTGGGCAAGGGAGGTGGAAGGAGCTTGCGGTGAAGGAGCGAGATCGATGGGGGACGCGACGGTCGGCCCAAGAAGGAAAGGCGAGAGTCACTCGGCTCGGCACTCGTTCCGTAGCCTCGAGGGCTTTAGGACACCGTCCGCCGGTTCGGTAGCGGGAACAGGGCACAACATCACGGCACCTCGCCCGCCCGCCGTACCTCCAACAACCGAGCTCCAGGGCGACATTTCATGAAGAACTTCATCAACGGATCCCTATGAGAAAAACGATCGGACATGATCCGGGGCGAGGAAAGACTAGCAAGGAAATCCAACCTGTTGGATCTTGTTATCTTGCACTTTAAACCCTTTCGAGTGGAAGGACTACCGGAGAGTTCGGGCACCCGGCGGCGGACAAAGGAGCTCGGCGGTAGCGTGGGGAACTTCCCAAGGTGGGTGAGGCTTAAACACCTCGGGTTCCACGGCTCAAGAAGAAGAAGAAGAAGAAGAAGTCGGGAGGAGGTAAACGGCGGGGTCCCGAACTTGGACCCCGATCGGGTACACCTTTATCCACGCTGCTTGGCCTTGTGAACAACGAGCTTTTCCTTCTGGGGATCATCATGGCGCTTTTGCTTAACGGCAAGGAGCGAAGCAAGGCGGCAAGCTTTTATCACTTTATGAACGGAAACTCGTAATGGCGCATCGAAAAAGAAGGCATCACGCCCTGCAAATGTGAAGGCACATCCAAATCAAGATTCGGATAAAAGTTAGAAGAATCGATGAGGCATCGAAGAAGCCCTTACGGGAGGCCGGATTCAACTCGTAAAAGGTCTTGGCTTTCGAACAATGATCTTCTCGTTTGGGGCAAAAAGTCGAGAACCGAAAAAAACCGCAAGTAATTTCTTAAACCTCCGTGTGGGATCATCGACCCTCATACTCATACCTGGATGAACTCCGGTCCTTGAGTTGAATCCGGGATACAAAAGTTGGCAATAATGGCCATACCGAAGCCATTTCCTTCAACTCGGCAATCACCCATGAGATCAATCACTTGGTCCATCCCATCATCTTTGGGGAGCGATGTCCCAGAGAGGGCTTGGGTGGCCTCCTAGAAAAAGTGGGCAATGGAGGCTCGGGATTGGCACAAGAGGAACCACTCTTGGTGCCGCCTTTATTCGAGGTCTTGAAAAGAATGTTAAAGTAAGGTTTTTCATGCCATCCTCACGGAATCCGCACCTCCACCACTTTGGGGGAGTTCTTATTAGGAAAAAGGCTTAAAAAGAAAAGGTGGAAAAGAGATTGAAGTGGGGACGACGCCAAGGAAGGCCTCAAAAATTGACAAAGGCCGGATTTGGAGAATGGAATTGGGGTTGAGGTGAGTTAGTTAGATCCGTAGAATTCAAGAGTCGCGGAAAAGGGGATCGGAAGACCCAACCCTGATAAAGAAGGATTCAAGACGACCACCTCCTCGGGGGGTAGGCGAACACTGCTGGCCGGGCGGGGCATCACCAATGGCGAAAACACCAACTCCCACTAAATCCTCCAAGCCCTTTGCTATCGAGGTAGCCCAATCCTTGGTCGAGGCGCGGATGAACAGCATGGAGAAGGGCGACATCCTCGAATGAAGAAGCCTCCGATCGCGTGAGATTAGGGTTAACCCTAGCGGCGAAGGTTGCGAGGAAAGATTGGAGACAAAGGCGAAAAGGAAAAGACACTTGTTTACCCTATATTGATAGGGAGCGGTGCTAACTTCGGCGAAACGATCACCTTTTCATGCCCAAGCCGCCTAGGAGCACTCGAGGGTAGCGAAACACATGTCTGCACAATCGCTAATGACCCAACAAAATAAAATTGGGAAAGGGTGCCCCAAGATGGGCCAAAGCCAAAAACCCGTGACACACGGGATCAAGGGTACCACCAGGAAAAACATCCTCTTATGGTATGCCTCATGCTAGGTCGGTGATAACATTGAGAACGAAGTCGATACCATAAAGATGACTTAACAAAAAAGACGCCAGGTCGACTCGTATGACCTTAAAAAGGGACAACGGTACCAAATGGGCGGATGAAATCGCTCGAAAAAAGCCGGGGTTAAGCGCTAGGGCGCCAATACCACTGCGAGTATAGATGTGCTGAAAACATGCTAAGTAATGAGTCGGCTGATAAACCGGTCGAGAGCCGGAATAATCATACCAATTTGCGAGTTCTTCGTGACCTCCGCCAGCGACAAACATTCTTGAAGCACTCGGGAAGACTTGATCGCAGAAGGCACTCGATCCAAGCACTGGGGCTTGGAGGATATACACCGGGGCCCAAAGGCGGAACCAGAGGCCCAACCAAAGTAAACTAGGCCAGCCGACTCGGAGAGAGGCATACCGGGAGCGAGACATGAAGAATCGAGCAAAATCTCACTAAGGAAACCAACTATTAGGCAAAGGATGATTGTAATCCAAACGATATAGAGTCGGATATATATGAAGGTGCAATTTCCATCTCGGTCCGGGGGATTCTTATTTAACCGCCCTTCTCTGCTATATAAAGGGGGCGGGGAACCATCAACAGACAACATCATCGCAAATAAGCTAGCCAATCATAATCCCAGAGGGACTAGGTATTATCTCCACCGTGAGGCAACTCAGATAATTTCCGTGTCTTGTGCTACCATCGAGTTCCCGATCCAGCTTAGCCCCTTTTAATTATTTCAGAACAAACCTCGACAAATACCCTCTTAGAAAATTCTAAAATTACATCTAGGTCCACTTTGGTGCCTAATTTTTGTGTATTGGCCCCGAATATTCTCGAAATTACATCCAAGTCCTTTTGGTGGAAAGACCCCTCAAAAACTCAAATTTATTTTTCACGATAGATGTAAGTTCAACCTTCATTAGTTATGGTTTTGGTGTTAATGACAAATCTAATCTTGTGTTAATGACAAATCCAATATTGAGTTTATCCCTATTGCATTTTGTTATTAATGACAAATCTTATATCGAGACTAACTTGTTTATTTAGAATATCTTTGATTAGTCTCATCGCATTGAAAATGGAAAACCCAAGGTATGTTTGCATATTCATTCTAGTATTAGTTGCATACTTTGGAGTCAAGTTAAAATATGAATGTCCCTTATATTAACCACAAAATGTGCATTATGTTTCTCAATCCATATATTACATGGATGCACATATTTAGGGGAGTTTGTAGTTTAACTTGAAAGTCTCTTTGTATTGATCAATTGCTATTGACACATATAAGATCAAGACAAAGAAACTAAATCCTTGAGTATATGTTTGAATTGCCTAGTTATAAATATACTCATGGTAATATAGGATATACTCCAATACGATCAAATTGGATATGTGCATATTATGTCCAAGTCAATTATATCTATGCACATATACATGTGGAGTGTATTCTATAGTTGATGATTTAGAGTAATGATCATTTCCGACAATTTACATATAATGGATCATTATTTTCCATCAACATAGTATATGAAAACTTGTGTAGTTAATATATACTCATATCAATTTAAATGATAATTTAAATTGAGTTCATTTTCTTGCTAATCATTAAGGAACATTTCATCATGTGTTGATGGGGTTCGTGATTATGTGAGGACAAATGAATAACTCTTAAATATAATAAAGCATGAGTTGCATTATTGTACTTAAGACACATTAAATCATTTCAATTGATTTAGATTGTGCTCAATTGATCTAGAGGCATCCATTATGTGTTAATGGAGTCAGATAATTGAGACAACCATGCATCTTGGATTAACTATTTTATGAGTTGTGATTGAGTTAGGTCCAAAGATGGATGAGATGATGAAACGGGACAAGGGCGGCATCATGAGTTGATGGGCGCCAAGAATGGATCCCGAAGTGGAGTCAGTGGATATCCGGGAATATCAAAGTGATGATCATAAAGACCCCAAAGGGATTGCTTGACGCGGCCGAAGGTATAACTAGATAGGCTAAGGACTCTGAGTCTTTGAGTCTAAGGTTTTATCGCCGCTATTAAGAGGGTCGCCTTTTGTTTGAGCTTCATCATGTGTTGGTGATCTCATTCGCTTCACTCGAGCTCAAACCATTTGGATTTGATTTTTGCATATGGGTTAACCATTTGGCATGTGTTGCAATGGGTTAAACTTATGCTTGGTTGCATTTGGTTTTGATAATGCTTTGATTTGCATGTGTTGCAATAAGTGATAAGCTAGTGCGTTGGTTTTGTGTGAAGTTCACTATTGCATGTGTTGCATTAGTTGAAGCTTCATGTTTTGGTTTTAAAACAATCTTTCTTAAAACGTGTGTTTGCTTGGAGCTAAGTTTTGCCGTGTTGCAAAGGAGAGAGCTCAAGCATGATTTGATGTTTGTGTGTTTGTATGGAGCTAGAGGATTGCATGTGTTGCAGTAAAGAGCTCATACTTGAGATTTGGTTTTGGTGTTAGTTCGATTTGGTGTTGCATGGAACTAGAGAATTGCATGTGTTGCAATTAGAGGTTCATGCATCTTGATTTGATGTTGCTTGGAGCTAGACTTTTGCATGTGTTGCAAAAGTAGTGCTCAAGTATGAAATGTATTTATTTTATTTGCAAGTTCTAGCGAATAAACGAGGTTTATGAGTTGAATTCCGACATGGAGGGGGCTTCACCGGTGTTGGCAAGTTGGCCGGGTCTTGTGTTGACCTTCACATGGCTAGGGAATTAATCTCATAAACTCGAGTTTGATTTTTACCGGTCCGTTACACGCAAGGGTACCCTCTCCACCGCATAAAGTACAACCGCCGTGGCGCACGGGCGGCGATCACGTCCCGCCGCGTCACCACGTGGCGCGGCGCAGGGGCGAAACCGCCCCGCCGGCGCCGGCCGTGGCGGCCGGCTGGCGGCGATCACGCCCGCCCGGCGCACGTGAAGCGCAGCAGGGGCAACCGCTGCCGGCCCCGTCCGCGGCGCGGCGGCGATCACTGCCGGCAGGTAACCGCGTGGCGCCGTGCAGGGCGGCGCTACCGCCGGCCCACCCCGGCGACAATCGGTTGGCGATCACCCCGCCGGGCGAGGGCCCACGTGGCGCCCGGCAGTAGGGAGGAAACGCCCGTGCTCCGCCGCAGGGCAAAAAAGGCGGAAGCGGGTTTACCGCCGGTTCCTTCCACCGCTGCAGTGGTCGAGCGCGAGTTGCCATGGGTTTATCGTTTAAGGGTTTCGCGACAAGCCCATTCCTCGACATCTCGCTACGTCAAAGGTGTCCCATCCGTGACGGGCAAAGGCAGCTAGGCATTTAATGAGGATGGACGCGGCAAACAGAAGGCGATTAAATATGTAAGGATCGATGATGACCCCTTTTACCTACTCCCATTGCCTTGGCCTATATAGGGCCCTGGATGCATAGGAAAAAAGGGGTGAAAGACAACAAATCCAAGATAGCAAGAGAGCCTAAGGAAGAACTTGTAATTCCCAAGCTTTGATGCCACGCAAAACACTCTTTGAAAGCAATCCGCGAAGTAAGGCTATTACCCAAGGAAAAGGGGCCTAACCGGTAAAACGTGTGTCATCCATAGTTCATAGAGGCGGCTTGTCGCTGGAGTCTCTAGGGTTTCCCCTTGCTAGGTTTAGCCACCGAAGACGCCTCCTTCCGAACAAAACCGGCTCGATTGGCCGCGGTGGAATCGGCAACATCGTTTACAAATAGTCTTTGAGTTGATTGCGAAATGCGTTTTTGCAATTTGGTTGAAATTCTTTGAGCATGAGCTAAGTTGGTGCAAATGTGTTTTGCCGGTATATGATCATGTGTTGATCATCCTTGAGGCTCAAAAGTGGGTTTTGGTTTTGGAGAAATGGATTTGAAAGTAGAATTGGTTTTCCTCGGAGGCCGGAGTTGATGGAAGGTCGTAGTACCTTATCGGTCTACCGAATATTTTATAGCTTTTCTCCACGTGTGTTTTTGGTGGTGCTTTAAGGACTTCTTGAGGGGAGTCCTAAAGGATACTCAGCCCGAGGCGTAAGTCGGAATATATCCGTTCTGGCGTTGGGGTCGGTAACTACCGCCCTATGAGGGTAACTGCCTTAGATTCGCCGTTTAGCCCAACCTAGTTTTCTTGTGGGGTATATATACCCTTGGGGGCTTGGGGCTAGAGTTGTTTGGTTTGGTTGAGGTTTTGGGTGAGGTGTTGCATGTGTTGCATACTCCCATTTGATTCTTGAGCTTAAGGTGAGCTAATTGCATGTGTTGCAATTAGGAGTGGTTTAGTGAGCTCTTGTGCATGTGTTGCACTTGAGTGAGGTCCTTGTGCATGTGTTGCACTTGGTGATCGCCGAGGCGCATTTGTTGTGCCGTGAGGTTCAACAAGGGCTGCTTATTACCTTGGAGGTTGCAGCTCCTAGGAAGGCGGCGCGCGGAGCCTCGAGGTGTGAGAGGCCCGCAAGTTTGTGAAGGTTGGGTTGAGCCTCTGGCAAGCGTGAAAAACCACGACTAGTGGAAAGAGGCGGTGCTCGGCGGGCCGGTCCAAGTGTGGGCTTGCCTCAACGTGGACTAGGGACCAAGAAGTCTCCAACACCACAAAAAATATCGTTTGTCTCTTGTCTCTTTACATTCAAGTATTTACCTTTTGCATATTAATCAATTGTTGATTGTAGAATTGCTTAGTATTAATTGTTTGATCAATTTAGCAATTCTAGTTTAGAGACATAATTTAGTTAGTGCACTAGTGAGCCTAGTTGATTTAGGCTTTAATTGTCAAAACCTATTTATCCCGCATATATCTTTGATTAGGTTTTGACTTAGGGGTGTATTAAAGCAATTGTTTAGGAGCGTAATTTCATAAAACGCCTATTCACCTCCCTAAAGCCATCCTTGACCCTACAATAGACCCTTAAAATTGAGAGATTACATCCGGTCCACCTTTCCCGATCGGACCTCTCGAAATTCTTGAAATTACATCCCAATCCATTTCTATGGTGAAGGCACCCAAAAATCGGAAATTCCATCTAGGTCCCTTTTTAAAGCCCCCAAAATTTGAGATTACATCCAAACCCTTTTTCCGAAGACCCCAAAAAATCTAAAATGGTTTTTAGAACCAGACAATTTTTATCCATTGGGCACATATCGGGTCGCGGTCTGCCTCCACCGCATCTAGTGTTCTAATAAACGGGCACGGACTAGAGCTCATTGGCTCAAATGAGCCTTCTGTTTAGTACAAATCAACAAGAAGTCGAAATACCGACTAAGGGCATGCTTGGTAGAGTTCCAGATTCCACTTACCTAAAATCAAACTTGTAGGCTAAAATAAAGTGAATTAAGTTTATATTTTTGGTCTAAAATGTAAACAAGATAATCTATCTAAACACTATTAATGTACCTCACACCTTCACGAATCTGGTGAAGTTAAAATTTTCACACAGATTAAGCCACCAGATTCACAAATCGAAGGTTTAATATCCCAAACACACCCTAAAGAAAGATTAATTGATCAAGGAAAACTATGCTTGGGTAATTAACCACTGTTCTCCATGACGGTATCCTCCAGATTAAAAACCGGCAATTAGTCCAAATTTATATTATAACTTTTCTTTGTTATTCTCTTGCTTATCTCTAAAGCAAGCGAGAATAAATTGCGCATTTTGCTTGCATGGGTGACGGGTCCAATTAGGTGTAGTAGCAAAGCCAACGTAATCAATGCTTTTTGTGATTATATAGTACTACAAAACATGAGATGAGGCTATGCCTACAAAAGTTTGGGCTTTGGGGGTCACTTTTTTGCTTGATGATAAATTTATCTCACCAAACATTTTAATAAGAAAATGAAGAAGTGATCACTTTTCTAACTCTCTTTCTATTTTTTTTACAAAAATGGTTCCCTTCTTAAAGAATTTACAAATCTAACTCCTCATATATTTTTTTCTCAAAATGGCTTTTTTCGAAAATTGCAAATCCAACCCCTCGAGCACACCGAGAGTGTGGGAGCATGGGGTGCTGCGGAGGGGTAATGCGGGACCAGGCGACGAACATAGCAGCAAGCAACTACTGCACTCTGAAGGGGTGGGAGAGGCTTCACGGCACATGAGCGAGGAGCCGAGGGGCCGGAGGCGCCTAATAGAAATGTGTTTTCCACGGTAGGGAGAGGCTATATTTGCAATTCTGGCTAGAAAAATAATCACTTTAAAAATAAACTAAAGAGTTAAGAGATAAAGGAATTTTACTAAAATTTGATAGAAAACCAAATATTTATCGAACTTGACCAACGCCACTAAAATTTGAGAAGAGAAGCATTCGTTAATCATTGATTCATTGTACGGCCATGAATCACTGCTGCGCCAGCCCGGTGTCGCAGGACAGGAAGGCGAGTTGGACCACCAGCACTGTTGCCAAATTGGTAGAGTACCAGCCGCATGCACTTAATCATGGGTCGTCACTGTTCCTCCAGCGGAAAATAAAGCGCGCACACGTAATCCAGTCCTTCCTGCAAAACCATGCCTGTTTGTCGCGAGAGCGGCAACACCATACTACTACTTTCATGTGCTGATTTAACTCATCCGAATACCTGTCGTCGAGAAAAACCGAACAATCTACTCGTACTTCAACGCTGTTGGTTGCCCTTCGCTTGCTCCGAAATCCGAATGACACGGATGATCGAATAGTACGACGACTAAACATCAAGAAAAAAGGGTAATATAGACACATCACTTGGCCTGAACACTTCATCTAACTGTCCAACTCAAGACAGGCCAGCTGCTAAAAATGATTAAATGAAAAGCATATATCCACGTGGAAAAAAAAAGAGTGAGACTAGACAATAGTATACCATTGACGATATAGCGATAAGTTTTATACAGTGTCAGCAAGTTTCACAAGGCGTTAAAAAGTTTATGATTCAAAGTTTCATGTATTTTAGAAGTTTCTTGAAGGTTCCAAGCTAAAGCATCAACGAAGTTTTAAGTTTTAGACTCATGGTTCAACCTAAGATTAGAAACTTTCGATAAGTTTCAACAAAAGTTTCAAAAAGCTCCAACAAATTTTCCTAGTTTGAATAAGTTTCATCAAAATAAATAACACAAAAAATAAAAACCGGTATGCTCCACGCATGTAATCGCTTTGCCACCCATTAGCACCATGCCTTCCTCCTACTCACCCAAGGGTGAAGCCAGTTTGAAGTTGCCTATAACGTACACTGAGTGGAGTTGAGGAGGCGAATCTTATTGCCGTGACGAGAAAAACAACCAAATCCGGAGATCCCATCTCGGCATCCTCCTTGTGCCATGTTGCCTCCGTCATCTTGACCTCTCACACATCGAAGCACCTCCAGATACAGGTCACCACTCGCCAACCTCCTACAAATGACTACTCTATGGTCCAGAAGGAGGCAAGAAAATCCGTGATCTGGCGGATCCTATTGCCGTGATGAGGAAGATTATCATAGTCGTTGATCTCGCCCCGGTGAGGAGGATTATCGAATCCATGAATTCCATGGACAACGCCTCCTCGATCCCACCATGTTGCCTCTACCGTGGTTGTTGCCTCACATCCAAATCGCGTCGTAGTTCTTACATACAGATACGGGCAACTGTTGCTCATAAAAATCAAAGCGTGAGGAAAGAGATAGAGGTATAGATAAAGCATGTCGCCACTACAACTCCTTGTCTATTATTGCTGGTCTGTCAAACTTGCCGCTCAATTGCCACTGCAAATGAGGAGAGAGAGAAAGAAGGGAGTTGATGTGTGACCACACGTGATCTCGATGGATAGGGCTTCAAGTATAGGATCGGACGGTGACTACATTTACCGTCGATTTGGAAACGTACAATATAATATGCGCTAGCATTTTGAAAAAAATGCACTGGTCGGAATAGTCAAAAATAAGAATAAAATGCCTTGCATACATCCTAGCGGAAAATGTGAAAATGCCAGAAAAGTGCATTATTAATCCAGGTAAGAGATATTTCGTGCCTCCCCTGTTTTTGACACCTATCAATCTCAAGCGGAGAGGTTGCAGAGAGAAGGAAAGCTTGCAGATAAGGCTACAGTGGCACGCCAATTCTTGCAATTAGCCATGGCTTTCTGCACTCCTGCGGCCACCACTCCCCATGCCACTCCAGCTCCTCTCACGAGCTCATGGAAGCACGTCACCTTCTGCAACTCCTCCAAGCTAGGCGGCGGCGGTAACCAGCTGAGGCGCGGCTCGCGAGTGCAACTCCTCAGGTGCATGCACTGGCACCGGCGACGGGAGAGGAAGCGGCGGCCCTCCTCTCAACGTGGACTACCTGGCCGCCGAATTCACCGGCCACGGCGTCAGCTTCGAGGCCGTCGGCGGCAGCTGCGCCGTCAAGATGGCGGTGCGCAACGGCAGCTCGGCGCACCTGCTGCTGCCGAGCGGGCTCGTCACGTCCTACAAGCCGGCCATGTGGCACGGCGCGCCCAGGAGGTGCTCCGCACCACCGTCTCCGAGGGCGCCTGTGGGCAGGCCATCATCCGCGGCGGCGTGTCGATGGACCCCGCTGCGCGGCCGGGGACATGCTGCCGTCGTGGGTCGAGCGGGGCCTGGTCTCTCCGCGACGTCAGGGAAGCCCCACGGGCTCTATCGAGGTCGAGATCGCGTCCGTCGCGCCGGAGAACAGGGTGGAGGCGAGGTGCGTCGTGACGCTGCACCCTGAGGTGCTGGCCTCGGAGTTCACGGTGACGAACACCACCTCGTCGACGATGACGCTGTCGGGGGCCGTGTCCAACCACCTGCGCGTGAGCACGCCGGACGCCACCTACGCCGTGGGGCTCCAGGGGTCGGACTACAGCAACTGTGAGCCCATGCTGTCCGAGTTCAGCATCATTCCTCCGGACTTCAGGACGACGCAGTCCGCAAGAACAGCCCAGCACTGGGCCAACAAGGGCTTCGATATGGTCCTCTGCAGCGGCGCCCATGGACGCCACAGCGCGGGGCAGGAGCCGGACGGCGAGGAGGACGACGACTACAAACATCTGACGGCGGAGTTGTGCCGGATTTACAGCCATGCGCCCCGGCAATTCTCCATCATCGACAGGGTAAAGGCCCCCATTTTTAAACGCAAAATTTCACAAGAAACGGTTCAATTTGAGAAAAATTACCGCGTTCCAAACATAGACCTAAAACCAAAAGCTGAAAACCTTGCAAGATTAGGTACGCTTAGACCACGATGAATTGGGATGCAGCGAAGGATTAAAAGATTAATTTTAACTCTTGTTTGGCAATTTGAGGACTGAGGCTTAGCCCAGTGGCGTTGGGAAGCAGTTGGGCACCCAGCTGACCCAGGTTCGAGTCTCGAACTCGGCATTTTCGTAGAGATGAGTACAGATGCTTGTGTATGTGTGGAGGGGTGTGGCGTTTGTAACCCGCTATATTTTTTTCTTCTATAATACATGCTAATGCTCCTGGCCAATTTTAAAAACTCTTGTTTGGCAATGCAGGGCAGGAGGAACTCCATTTGCTTGCACAGGAGAGGATTCGAGGAGCTGTACGTCTTCAGCCCAGGATCCAAGTACGAGTGGTAGGAAATACGCCTACGTGTGCGTAGGGCCTATGATGATGGAGCCTGTGGTGCTGGGGCCTGGGGTTACATGGGAAGGGGCTCAGTACCTGCGCAACCCAAATCTTTAGATAGGCTCACTAGCTCATTGATGTTGCCATGTTGGGAAACCATGACCCTGGATTAATCTCACATGCAGCGTGTGTATATGTTGCCATGTTGGGAAACCATGACCCTGGATTAATATCACATCCGGTGTGTGTATATGTTGCCCATGGGAAAGAAAAACACGCAAACAATACTTGGTTGCAGATGCTACACCTCCAGATCGAGAAGACCAAATGCGATACATAATGATGCTCAAGAGTAGAATCATGTGAGCTCAACAGCGATAAGCTTGATAGCGATGAGATTAACAGCACCATCCATCAAAGGAGGTGGATGCCAAGTTGCCAACATTCAAACTCTGTATTTGTTTGCAGGAACAAGAAACAACGACAACAAAACATTCCATAACTACAGGCCTTTCTATCTCTCCACAGAAGAGATTTCGAACAAGGAACATGCCTGTTCTTCCCAGCATACACACATCTGATGAGCGATTCGAGGTGAAGGAAGAAGCCACCGGTGTTTTCAGTCACTGTTAAGTGACACCTCCCAACAAATAAAAAGGTTGCAACCATTTCACATCCTACGAACTTTCGAGAACCTCAGATTGAAGAGTCCTGCATGTTGGGAGAAAACATATCCTGTCGAACCTTTTTTCAGGTGTCAAACCAAGACGCGAGCAGCGGATCCATTCACGTCCTTCACACTGTTGAGCAAACATATAGTAGTTAGGGCAGAAAATTGACTTTCTTAAGACAAAATCCAAGCTTATCCCATTAACATAACATGAGTTGGTGCATCAAACATGATTATGCAATGATTAATTACTACTTTATTGGCTTCCAATAGCGAGCTGTTCATCGGATTTGAAAAAAAAGTTGACAGGGCTTTGTGTGTGATTGCAACGAGCGATATACCATGTAGAATAGTTTCTAATTGTGATTTGTTAACAGAGTTTAACTAAACAAGTTCAATTTTCGTTGCCTTGTAGTGCCTGTCTGTTCTATGATTTTTTTCTCTCTATTTTGTCTAATCCTATAGAGGGCAACACCCCTTTCAGTGGTCCGATGCTACCTGCACAGTATGTAAATGGTCATAAAAAATTTCAAAAATAAATAGGGAGAAACAACCAGAAAGTTTTAGAGATAATTTGAAGTATTTTGAGTTAAATGAGAGGAAGTTTCTTTTAAAGACGGGAAGCCTGTGATAAAAGTAATGCATTTATTTTTCATGCATGAGCATACTGGAGAAATTAATGGAACTGGAAGAATGGGGTTCTAGAAATTTAGATTTTATATAGAAAGAAGAATGTATTAAGGATTTGTTTAATAAGGTAAATTAAGATTTCTACAAATCAAATCTTACCCACTTAAGAGGCATCTCATTGAAGATTCCTGCATGTTGGGCAAAACCATTTCCTTGAACCTTGTTTCTGGTGTCAGACCAACGCATGAGTAATGGAACCATTCGCCTCCTTCACACTGTTCAGCAAACATAAAAAGTTAGCGCTTAGTAGAGAACAAAGATTTTGTACAATAAACCCTACATTTATAGCATGACATAACACACTAGTATATAGGGTTCAAACTTTTAATGGTACCTTCCGTTAAGAAAAATGTGAAGGAAAGAAGTCCTATAGAATGTTGCTCTAATAACTTTTGTTTGGCAACTACAGTGTTCTAGTGCACGGCTTTACACATGATCATGAGGAATACACAATGTATGTTTGTATATGACTGTGATTTGTTAACAGAGCTTCCTAGAAGTTCAATTTTGGTTGTTTATACCTTATATGTGTCGCTGTCTGTTTCCAAAGATTTTTTTTCCTGTTCCCTGGGGAGGGCATATAGGTGCATCATCCCTTTCAGAGCTTCTATGCTCCAATATTAAAATAGATGTAAAAAATCATACATAATTTCTGAACCAAATTCTGGGGAGGACGATGGATAATCTCTACTATATAAAGCAAGAGTTTCTTTGTGATTCATCAAATTAACTTACCATTAGTGCTCTTTGAATAATTTTTATACTAATTGATTTCAACCAGCACAAATTAACATAATTCCAGGTTTATCTTTTTGCAAATAAATTTTGCAAAATTGGTTTTAGCGTGCAGGCACCCGGCACCATGCTGTTTATTAAGAAGGTTTTAGGAACATGGTTAGGATTGTTTTGGGAAAAATTTTGAAAGAAAAGAATATTTATTTGCCAAATGAAGGGCCAAATCCCAATTTGTTAAAAAAAATAAAACTAATATAAGGTGTTTGAAAATTTAAATTTTTTTGGAAAAGGAAAAAATAATTAAAAATTTGTTTTGGAAAGGTAAACTGGTTTTCCAAAAGGTTGGCCTAAATAACCAAGGTGGCACCATTAACCACCATAAAAACTTCGTACACAACTATACCAACAAAAATTTAGTTTTTTAAAATATTTGGATTTTGATGTAAAAGATGGCCTTTGAAGGTTTAACTTTGAACCTGGTCAATAAAATTGGCCATTTGGGCGGGACCCCTAGGAGGTTTCCTACCGGGGGCAAAGAACCTCCCTTTCCCTTGTCCCATTCCCAATTTTTGTTGTTAAGGTTTGTAAAACCACCTGTTTTCCATCCCTGTCCATTGGAATTAAGGAAGGTTGGTCTTCACTAGGACTTTCCTTCTCAATACCCAAAGCAATCCAATTTTTCTTTTATTGAAAATTGAATTTGCATTTCACGTTTCAGGGGCTGCCTTAACCTAGGCAAATCTTCCGCAAATTGCCCAAGTTTTTCAAGAACCTTTGTAGGCTCCTAATTGCAAAACCCAAGGTTCTTAGAAACCAAGAAGGAAGCCCAATAAATTAAGCCTATCACCAAGAGTTTAAAGAGGTTTGGGCCCCAAATCCTCTTCTAATGGGTAAAAGGGCAGAAAACTAAAAGGGCATAATGTTAAGGCATCCCACCAATTTAGCCAACAAATCATAACTATGCCAAACATTCTTTTTAAAGCAAAAAATAAGGGAAAAAGGTTCTAAAGCTTCTGGAGACCTCCAAGGGAAAAACGGAATTTGCCCAAAGTTAAATCCTCCCAAATCCTACCGGGAGTTCACCATTATTTAGCAAACCCATAAAGGACTTACATTCTCTTGGTCACCCAATAATCCCATAAAAAAAATAAGAAAGGAAATCAAAAAATTTGAGAAAATTTTATTAAATATTATAAAATTAGTTCCAGGGAAATATTTACCATTGTATTATTTAACTTAAAAGATTACCTGGGGGGAAAAAAACAAAATGAGTTCAAGAGTTTATAAAATCCATAATGAGGTTCTTGGCTACCTGGAGGGAATTTAAGGTCGGCCATCCCTCTTCCTGCCCATTCCCTTTCGGAATTTTTGTTGGTTGAGGTGGGCTGAAACCACCTCCGTTTGTCATCCCCTGCAACCCAACGGGAATTGGGGAAGGGTTGGGGCCCTTGGAGGTTCTTTCCTTTGGGAAGGGTTTCAGGAGGAGGAACAAAATTCCTTTTTAAATTGAAAAATTTGGGTGAATTCCTTAAACGGCCAAGTTAACGGGATCATTATTTTTATACCCTTGCTTTAAATCTTCTGGGCCAAACGGCCCTAATCCCTTTCAAGACTTTTGGATTATTCTCTTCTTGTACAAATAAGGGGCCCAAGGACCAGATTACCAAGAATGTTAAGTTACCACGAATAAATTGGGAAGACCAAAGCAGATTTGTTTCAGAGGTTTGGTTCCCCAAATTCCTACTTCATATGGAAAATAGGGCCATTGCAATTGCAATTCTAGAATTAGGTTTTTGCACGTAATGTTAGGTTTGGCAAATTCAAAAGCAAGGGGAAATTAGATATTAAAAAGGAAAACAATTCTTTACAAAGGAACAAAAGGGTAAAGCTTGGCGTGCGAAGAGCAACTTTCAAGTGAGAAGAATTCAAAAGGATTTTGTTCTGGAGAAATCTCCTTCAAATCCTATGTGGATTTCTTTCATCAATATCCAATGGGCCGTCAAACCCATGGGAGACGGCAAATTCCCAAGGGATACTTTATCTGCTCTTTGGGCTGAAACCCTAATGCCTCTAAAACATGGATTACGGACAAAAAAGTTGGAAACAATTTTATCCAATTCATATAAAGCCATCCTAGCCTTCCAGTGGAACTAAAGGGTTCTTACATTCGTCATTTCTGTTCAACTATTTTTGACTACATATAAGGAAACGGGGAAAAGGGGAAAAAACAAAATTCACCCACATTCCCCCAAAAAAGATATTTAAAACACCCATGGCCCTTTCCTTCAACCCATTTAAAGGTCCTTGAGGTCGCCGGCCCAGGGCTCGAACAAGACGTTGCGAACCAGTGAGGAAACCAACCGGTTCGGAAAATTAAATTAATGGCTGAGGAGGGAAACTAGGCTTCCACATTCCGGTTGTTCGGGTCGACGTACACGCCGGTGCCGAGCGACGCCCTGACGGTGATAGGCGGATGGGTTTCGGCCGGCGGGGTTGGCCGCTTCATTTGGGGAAGGGCTGAGAAGGGGCTGAAATCTCGCCAAAAATATTAAATTCGGAAAATTTCCCCGTTTGCGTGGATTACGCATTAATCGGTCCCGGAGATGCCTTAAATTGGGAACATTACGGGCCTTTCTATCAGGGGCCCTAGCGTCAGCTCGAGGTTCGTGGGCCAACCAACGGCCACACCCTTGGGTTGTCACTTTTGGCAGTAATTACCCTTGCTCGCTACTGAAGAGGGGCCCACCTCATCTGGACCAAGTATTTGGTCCCAAATGTTACACCCATTGGCCCATGGGCACAATAAATTCCAAGACGGAGTTGGAAGCCAAATTATTTTCGAAAATAGCTTTTAAACCAATGTGAGATTTAGGTTTTTCAAAATAAATTTATTAGGTTTATTAATTAAAAAAATTAGGTGAGTAAAGTTGTGGGTTTGAGCAAATTAAAATCCAAAAAACCAATGGATTTAGAAAAGGAGAGAAGCTATAGTTTCCAAAAAAAATTTAAGAGTAATGCACCAATTCCTTTTTGGAAAAAGAAAAACCAATAAGGAAATCGAGGAAGTTTAAACAAAATAGGATTTTTGGATTTATCAGAAAAAAAAGAGTTTACAATTAAAGAAACAAAAATTGTGGTTATTTTTTTCCAATACAAATATAACAATATTGGGGGATCTAGGGATGGATGGCAGACGGTCGGCTGTCCATTACCACGATGTAGAAGGGTCCACTCCCTGAAGGCAAAATAGTCGGTGAGGGCATCCGTGGCTGAAACCCCAAATGTTTACATGGATTTCCAAGGCAAATTTGTTGGAAAATGATTTATATTTGGTTTTAAGCCTTATCTAGTTTTCTTTTAGAAAATTAAACGCCAAGGTTTTTAAGAAATGTCGTTCTTAAAGCTTCTTGTTCCTCGTATCGCAGCCTTTTCCGATTTAGCATGCCTTATTAATTAAACCACCCTCGGATGGGCTTTACTTTTACAACATTAAATTAACCCAATTGGGGTTCCACTCGACCCAAGAACTTTCAAATTTTTAATTTAACCACCCCAGGTTTCCCTTGCAACCATCTTTTAGGTTCTTGGAACCCTCGCGAAATGCCCAAACGGTTAACAGGCCTCTCGGAGGTGGTAGCCGGCGATAAAGTGATACTTTGAGAATTTGAATCCTTTTGAAACAATGGTCGAAAATTGGCGAAGCCTTCCTCCATTCCTTTTTGTTTCCAAAAAGGCCAACACCCGTCTAATGTCAAAGCCGGTGACAACCATGAGCCGTCAATAACCAAATCCTTTTGCCTGGCGGGCTCTTGCCCTGCTTGGTAGCCCTCATAAAATCCATGGTTAAGAGACCATGCCTTTCCAAATGCGGATTGCCGCCAGGAACGCCAGCTGCTCAACTTAGTAATTGGTGCCATAGGCATCCTTCCAAATCTCCAACTTCTTCGGCTTCAACAATAAAAGGTCGAGATGAACGCTAAATTCTCGAAGCCTCCTGAAGGTGAAAGAATCCAAGACGCCAAGCCGTTGGGTTTCACCCACTCCCGATTTGATTAATACCCAAATCGTTGCGGTCAAGACCATTCTTCTTAGAAATTGTGGTTTCCCTAAAAAAAAATTGTTTTACATCCCATTGGTCCAATGGGCACGAAAATTATTCACATGGAACTTGTTAATTTTGGATAGCCAAATTTTTTTTCTTAAAAAATTGTTTAAAATTTTCCAATAAATTGTGTTTAATCTTAAAATTTTTAATAAATATTTAAATTTTTTAGGTTTTATAAAATTATTTAATAAAAATTATTAAAGTTTGGTTTTAAGAGACTTATTAATTTCCAAAACAACATTTTTTGAATGAGTAGCTCAAGCCTAACCCTTCCAAAATAAAAATTTGAAACGAATGTCGGTGACCAATTCTTTTTTGAAAAAAAGGTTTTTTTAATTCTCAAAATGGTTTACCAAATCTGAGTTTAAATTTTGAAAGCATGGAATAGGCAAACCCTTTGGTTGGTTATTTATCCAATGACAAACATCAAATTTTTACAATTAAACCCGAATTACACCCAAATATTTAATTGGTTAAGAAACCAATCGACCAAAATTTTCCAATATTGCGGAGATCAAAGGGCAGATTATTTGATGTGTTTAAATTTAACCATCAAAGAAAACCAATATAATTTTAAAGCACAAAATACATTGGTTCATCCCAATTAGGAGATTGGAGACCCCAACCATGGTGATTACTATGAAAATTATTTTAAATAGGTAAATTTTTGATTTAAATTCCTTTGATCGAGTTATTTGGGAAGAAGAACCATAACTATTTGTTTGTACTTTTGAAAATTTAAATTTTATTGATTGCATTTAATACACCATTCGCCACCTTAAAGCTCCTCTTTCTTCTTAACCAAACCCAATGATTTTGGAGCATTACCAAATTATCTTTAACTTTTAAAGATTTCACTTTTTTGATTGGTTTTTAGGCCCTTTGGAGGACATTGCCCAAATGGATAAATTTACCAATTTGGGGTGAACCTCAACTGGAAAAATTTCCTTTCAAAGGATGGTTTATCGGTGTTATCCCCAACCTCTTGGGGCAAAGTTCAACCATTCCAACCATTCTTTTTAGGTTCTTTAACCCACGATGAAAAACTTCCAATTTGGTTTACCCTTAAATTTGGCCCCATCCTGGGGATAGTCAACAAATTCTTTGAGGTTTAATTTAATATTTTTGAAACAAGGCCAAAAATTGTTTCCTTGTTTCAACAATTTAAAGGCATGCCAAACTTTAAATTTTGTTTCCATAAAATTTGGACAAACCAATCGTCAATGGATTGTGACAAAGGCCATTGAAGGCCTTAATTTATACCATTTTAACCACAAAATAATCCTTGGGAATTTGGGACCCTTCCCTGATCTTGGTATTTCAATTAAAACCAGAAGGACCATCCATTTTCCAAAATAAGCTAAAGGATTAACAACCGAGAATCAGACCAATGGCTTCAACTTTAGTAAAAACCCATAGGATTTCCTTCCAAAATTCTCCACAACTTCTTTTCACCTTTCAACCAATTAAGGAAAAAACTTTTGATTTGTGATACATTGCTCCAAATTCTTTTGAAGACCTTTCCTTTGGTCCCGAAGGTGTGGAAAAGGTCAGCAAAGATGCCTTGCTTGCCCCAATTTCAACCCTTTTTTAATTTTTCAATTTCAAACTTCCGCCCTTTGAATTGTTGGTTCAGATAATTTCTTCCTTGAGAAACCTCCGGGTTTTACAAAGAATTTCTTTAATCATAACCCGCTTTACAATTCCCACATTTCTAAAATAATTTATAACCCACCAAGGTTTATTCCTTGAACTTTAATGTTCAATTTTATAAAGTATCACAACTCCTTTTTCAATTCAATTTGGAAGTTGAATTCCTAACCCAATTTTCGCTTAAATTGTGTCCCGAACCTTCCACGAACTTCTATTTAAAGAACCTACTTTAAATTTATTTGGGTTTTTCCCTTAAGAAAAGGTAATTCCATTTCCCTTAAAGGCTTCAATCCCTATTAATTTGGAGCTTTCCCCAAAGAGCCTTTGGGCATAAACATTTGGGCACCCTTGGAAATGAAGATTATGGCTAAGCCTAACCCTTCCATATTTCGGTTGAAAAAATTAGGTGAAATCAAATGTAGGAATGCCCCGCAATTGCAAATTGGTGTTTGAGTATTTGGCAAAGGCTTTGGTTTGCTCCAACCCTCGCTATAAAAGTTTACCAAAAAATAAGGGAATTCTTCCATAATTTTGATAAAAGCATTAATGCCGGTTAAAACCCAAACCTTGAAATTTGGAAACGAGAGGCAATTACAGCAATCAATACCTTTTCTTGAGTTCCAAATTGAACCCTTCCAAAGCAAATTCATTTTCCCAATCTCAATTTGAATTCCAACGAAAGACACCTTTAATCCTTTGCCCCCTAATTTTCCCTACTTGGGTTTAACGATAAAATGCGATTATCCTTGATTTCGTTGTAAATTTTAATTCATCAAAAAAACCCAAAGAATTTCCTCAAAAGCCAAGGAAAAATTTGGTTCCAAATTTAGGACCCTTCAAATTTGGAAAAGGAATTAGAGACCAAGCGGCCTTGAACAAGAACAACTAATAAACCCAAATAAGGTTAAATAGTTTGGAATTCCTTCCTTTTCATTGGTTAATATACCCATCGGTCTTTGAAAACCAAAACCATAAAACTCATCCTAAGTCTTGGAAGCAGAAAATTTATTTTGATGGTGTTTGCAATTCTACTTTCACCAATTCCTTGGTCTACTTCCTTTAACCAATTAACCACAAGTGATGAATAAGACGTCACCTTCAGCCATTTCTCCTTATCCTTTCCCAACAATTTTGAATTGTGCCTAAGCGGATCTTTGAGATTGGAATTTGTAAGCCACAAATTTGGAGGCTCAACATTACCTTCAAATGGAAACATGTTCAAATCACTTTGCGTAACCTCAATCTCCGTCAATTCTCATTGTATTGAATGATCAATTTCAGGCTATAACTTCGACTTCTTATGGTATTGTGCTCCATTCAATCCATAATCCATCAAATTTTTTTGTGCAATTCTTCAACACCGGATTGGAACAACTTCAATTGATGATGGTTTAAACTTGAAATACATGGTTCACATCCTGCGATAGTTTTTTCTTTGGGTTAATTCATAGGTTGGCTATTTAATCCAAACAACGATAAAATATTCATAGTTTCCTATTTCAACAATTTAAAACAATTAAAATTTCATTTAATTTCATAAGAAGCTTATAACGACAACACAGAAACCTCTCACCCCGTGATTTCGAAGCATTGAGTAATTAAATTTTACTCAAAACCGGAAACTGAAGGAATTGGACCCACTGGCTCTTGGATTCAATGAAAACCACCCAAAGAAATAGTCTTTATCCATTGACTTAAAAAAGTGCATTAAAATTCGATTAAATTGAAATTCCTTAAGATACTAGCCAACAACCAAGGGTTCTTAAATTTTTCAAACATGATTGCATTTCCTTAATTTGTAGCATGCTGGAAGCATTCACAACAAATTAGATTGGATGGAAGGTCATTGCAATGCCAACTCCCATTCTTTTTTAGAAAATCTGGCTTCTTTTTTCCACTTTAGAAGGAATTGAATAGTCCTTAGATGAGTTTTGCTGGAACCCAATGGTTCATTGCCCTTATTCTCATCCTTTCCTTGCATAAAAGGCCCAATCCCTTCGATGGGTTCAACGGTGACTTAATTTTTCCTTGGACCCCAACGGAATAGTTTAACAATAATTTTTAGGATAAATGAATCCTTTGACAGTTCAACACTTTCCAATTAAACCCCTTTTGTGAAGGTTATTCCTTGAACTTTCAATGATGGACGGCTTATAAGGATCAACAATAGAAAATTGCAATTCATGCCTAAGTTCTATATTTAGGTATTCGTTACAATAGGTCCCAACCAAATTCACACTTTTAGTGGATTTAAAGAAACTCATTCATCCATCCATTGGGTTTTCCAAGAACAAATAATTCATTGATTTAATGATGGATAACCTTAAATTGGTCTTCAAAATGGTTCCTTTGGGCTCAACATTTGCCCTAGGTTGAAGATATCTATGCTATTCCATATAAATTATGGAGAAAATGGGAGAAGAACCAATCCGAAATACCCAGGCAATTCAAACTGGCCGCCCATTTGATTCTGCTAAAGCAATTGCCCACGCCCCAACCCCAAGTCTGCGTGGGTAAGAAGAATTAATGCGAGAAAATAGGGGAAAACTATTAAATTTCATGAGTTTTCCCTTTGGCGCAAGATTTGAAGACCCAACCCGACGCAAGAGGATCTCGGTGAGCCCTCACCTCTTCATCGCGCTACCACCAAGCCAACTCCTTCACGCACGGACCAATGGCGTCGTCGAATCAAGGTATTATTCCGCTTATGTGTTCATGTGATTAGGTTAGCTAATGAACTAAGATTCTAACATTTGGTATCGAGCCATCTAGCCTAAACCTTGAACCAATTAGTCCTATATCGCCTTTTGATTGGCTTTTAATTCAGATGCATGATTTATAAGTTTGGTTTAGCAATTAGAAGGAGAGGATTTTGGGATGTCTAGAACCCTATAGATTAAATCCCATTTGGTTTTGTTGCTTTCCCCAAATCCGAAACTCCAAAGCCCAAATAAGAACCCTAGTCCTCAGTTTATCCTCAAAATTCCGAAACCCTAAATCCCCAAAAATTCCGAATCAATCAAGAAAACCTAATGATCTAAGAGGGTTTTTCCGGGGGCTTACCTCACGGTCATCCTTCCCGATCGGCTTCAGCCACTCCGTCCGTCCGCCTGCCATGGACGTCGTGGGCCATAGTATCGCCGCATCGTGTGTGCGCCGGCGTGTGGTTCTCCTTCACAGGCAGCGTTATCATTCATTTGAGCCGTGTGCTCCATGCGCGTGTGAGCGCCATCGTCGCCGCTCGCCAGCGCTCTCCGTTCGGCTTTCACTTGCTTTCGGTCGCGCCTATGGCTAGATTTTAGTTTTGAAAGCTGAATGAGTTAGGGTTTTCCCGAGCGCCAGTTTGGTTCTAATCTCGCGAAATCATGATCGTCCATTTCCTTCGACGGCTGAGATCTTTTGCGCGTGTCATTTGGCTGACCGTGGGCTTCGTATTTTTTGGTTCTTTGAAATGAATATTTAGCGCATTTCGGGCGCGCATGGATCGGCTTATTGCGCCCGGTGGCGTCGTCATTTAATTGGGCGCTTGCGAACGAGTGCATTTTGTCGTTGTTGGGCCACGCGCATGTTAATAAGTTCTGGGCCTCTGTATTTCCAGTTGTTTTAATTGTTTTTAATTTATGTGTTGTTTATGTCTCATATAATTTCAGTAATTAGTACTATTTAAATGTTTATTTCCTGGGCATTAATATTATGTTTAATTAATTTCTGGGCATTTCATGTTATGATTAATTTTCTGAGTTAATTAGTTGGTGTGACAATTAATTTTGTCATAATGATTATTTATGAGCATTATCTCTAATTAAAATGGAACCAACGGGAAATTTTAATTAGAGATTATTGTTTAATGTTTAAAATTGGGATTATGTTATGACCATGATTATATCTTGACCAACGTTGTTTATGAACATGTGTCACCTATAAGATAATTTAGTTTCTTTTCGTTTACGCTTAGCGGCGTCGAAATAGAACTTTAATTTTTTTGTCATTAGTATGATTATCAATCAGACCAACGTAAGGTTCGAATTTGGGCTGAGCTGAGCAAGGCATAAGTTAAATTTTGGACTTTAATCAATTTTAGTGCATTTTCTTATGATTAATGTTGTTCTTTTAATTAATGTTAATTGCCTAGTAATAATGTATCATTTTATACATCCTTTTGGTTAATGTTTAGTTTCCATAAGTATTGCAATTATGATAATTCAGGAATGCACACATTTAGTTAATATTTCCTGGCCTATTGTGATTAAGTTTGTCTCAAATTAAAATGGGAAAATTTGATTTGGGACTATAACCAAGTTTTGGACATTAATATGCTTAAGTATTGACTTTTCATGATTGTTTTTCGACCAAAGTTGTTTATAATCATGAATTGTCAAAATTTATTGCCCCGATGAAATATTTTAGATCCTAAGCCATGCAATATTAATGAGCTTATCTTTAGGCATAAATTTTAGGTTGGTAATTGGATGCTTTCTCATATAGGCCTCAAATAACGCTTAGTGCATTAGGGAGTAAGCTAAGATAGATTAAGTACTATGTTTACCTTGAATTGTTTATGTTTCCATATATGTTACAATTTCTTATGCCCTAAATTTTGAGCTTAAGTTTTCCTCTTATTTTAATTTAGCATTTAGTTTACTACTTGTTAATTATTAATTGTTTACGTTTCGCAATTTAGTACTTGATGTCTAATGCTCAATAATTTTGATCATGTGATTAATTTTGTCTCTTATTAATGTATTTTACTTTGAGACAATGTGATTATGATTAATTAAATGCTTCATGACTATATCTTGACCAACATCTTTATGGGTCATGTGACATTTAATTAATTCTCATATTAATGAAGTTATTAAGTCTTTTCAAGCATTTATATGATAAAGACTACATTATAATTAAGATGTCTCTAATTAAGATGGAACCAACGAGAAGTCTTAGTTAGAGATTTAATGAAGTTTTGGGATTATGTTGTGGCCATAATTGCATTCCGACCAAAGTTGTTTGCAATTGTGTACTATTCCCATAGATTAAGTTCTTTTAGTTATATACCCAAAGGTGATACTGATTTGGAACTATAGTTATGTTTTGGGCTTATGTTGTAACATACGGTTATATTCTGACCAAAATTGATTATAGTCGTGTGTCATCCCATAGCTTTTCTAATCAAAATGGAACCAACGAGAAGTTTTGGTTAGAGATATCATGTTGATTTAAGGATTACGTTTATGGCTCATGATTACAAACTGACTAGCATTGTTTATGATCATTTGCCATCCCCATTAATGAATCCAGTTACTCTTCGTTTTCTACCAAAATGTGATGCGAAGATGGACTGTTGATTCTTTCCTCATGTTAAGTTCTTCGTTTTTTTTTGCCCAATGGTGAAGCTAATTAGAATTGTTAAGCTTTGTCATTAGCATGTTATTAACCTGATCAACATAGGGTTAATTTCATAACAGACAACCATTCACATTTTTTGTGGATATTAAGTAATGATCAGTGTTATGTCCCTATTATCAATTCAACCATAAGTTCTTCAGCTGCTTCTAGTACCCTAATAAGAATTAGAGTAATTTATTAGCGTATAATTCTTGAGGTTATTGATTATGCACACAAACATAATGTTGATGATTGGCTCCTATTAGAAGAAGCATCTAATAACTTAGATATTGACAAAAATTCAATATTCTGATGACTAGTGGGAGCTAGGGGTGCAAACGGATCGGATACGGACGGATTTCGCTCATTTCGTATCCTATTCCAAATTTTTTTCGGATATAGAATCGGATCTGGGCGGTCACGGATTCGAATCTGAATCTGGATTACTTGATCGCGAATCTGGAGCGAATCTGATCGTTCGGATACGGTTAGTCTCGATTCTGAATAGTTAGTCGGATTATGCGTGAAAGCGAAACCATATATGTCGCGCATATTAAATACACAAAACTTTACTAGAACCTTGGAGACATATAAGTGTTTCAAATTCAATAATAGTTGCTTTCCCTATATAAGAATAATATGCAGCCAAATATAATTCCAATCAACATATGAACTTATATGATGTAGAATGTTTATGTTTATCCGATATGTTATCGGATATCTATTGCACTCATTTACACTGATATTTTTCGGATATCTCGGATATGCGGGTATGGATCGGATACGGATCGGATACTTCTCTTCCTCTATCTTACCCCAAATTTTTTTCGGATAGGCAGATTTGAATCCGGATCGAATCCGGATATAATCGGATATAACCGGATATCATTTTTTCGGATTCGAATCGGATTTTAAACGAATTCGGTCTTCGGTCGGTCGGGAATTATCCGCTCCGTTTGCACCCTTAGTGGGAGCAATTTAAGCAAATGTCCCTTTTGATCATAAAATTTAGGATTTGGGAGAGCAATTCTCCAGTTAAATTATGGCTATCTGGCAATAATGGAAAAGCATTATGAAACTCCTTAAAAGTTCTTGCGAGTATACCGATCATAAGAGTGCTTAAACTCAATGAAATAGGACATAAAAAAATTTAGAGCCTTTCTAATTCACTTCATTATGTTATTCATAAATAATATAACAACAATAATGAAGAATGAGAAGTGAACTTTGATTGTGCCTATAAATGTGTGCATCAATAAAGAAAGTTAGTTAAATACTAAGTTAGAAGACTGCGTTTATGCTGCCAACATTATCTTAAGACTATGAAAGTTTTAAAATGAAGCCTTAGAGAATGACTAGGAGGCTAATGTTGAAACTGTTGGAAGTTTTCCATCAGTACTAAGTTATATTTTCACCCTCCATCCTAATAATGTAATTTATGTTCCTATTATAATTATTTGGGGAGCATTAAGTATGTTACTAACTCTATTGGCTTCACCAAAAGTAAAATATTTACGAGAGTTCATCGAAATTGTGGCATTGACGCTTGTACCACATTTCGAGGGGGAGAATAGAACGTCTTGTTAAGAAAAGAAAAGCTTCATTATGTGAGACATAAACCCTATAAAGAAATTATTTACTCTGTTAAAGTTACTCTCTTTGTCAATAAGTTTAAAATGTTGATTCCAGTGGGAGCTCTTAGGCAAGGTAAAACTATACTTGACACAATCGTGCTTATGTTCTAATGTCGATAGTCTGAAAGAAAAGCAATCCTTGTCTCTAAAAGTTCCACCTCCAGTTGATTATAGAGTTTATGATAATGCGAGCATCACATAAAGATACCTTAAGTTTTAAGCTTAAGACCAGTGGGAGTAAATTTAACATCTTAGCTGTTTATATGGACTTAGTTGTTTATATAGACGATGCCTTGTTGGCTATCAGCAATAGGGACATTAATGTTTGTCTTGGTGATGTCTCTCATGTTTTGACTATTAAGATTCACCAAGATAGATCCAACATTAAGGGAGTTTACTCCGATTATTAAAGGCGAGATTATTAAGGGCGGCATAAGTTTTTCTTACGTTCTGCTGTCATGAACATTATGTATACTTAAGTTTGTATGCGCCCTTATTTAACGTTTATAACCAGGATACTTGGCAGGTATTGATCCAGAATTGGACCACTGGAAAACTACTAAAGACAACTTTGCATCATAGGCAAAGTGCTAATGATTACATGCTCACATATAAGAAGTCTGATAATCATAAAGTTGTGGGTTATTCAGATATAAATTATGCAAGGTGTGTTGATATTACGAAATCCACATTAAGTCAAATCTTCAACCTTGCAGAAAGAGCCATATTATGGAATGGCTCTAGTCAATATCATAAGACGTCATTAATGATGCAAGTAGACTTGTGGTATGTCATAAAACTATTAGATAATAAGAAAACCACAATAGGCTGTTATGGTTTAAGAATAAGAAATTTTATTTTGGCTTAAGATTCTATCCTGGAATTTATTATGTAATAGTGCAATTTTTTGCTTCGAGTAACAACATGTCAAGTTGTGCTGCCAAACACATGACGTTGTGAAAGATGTAATCCAGAATCGAATTATTGATGTTCAAACCTATAAGAATTGAGTATCATGTTTAATATATAAGTTTATGCATCATGATTAGTTTAATGATTCCCTGTTAAAGGTTTGTCTCAAAATTAATGTCGGCATAAGACTTATTGACTGACCTATACTACGGGACAAATTGAGATCTCAAAACTTGATTCGAAAATTACAAAGTTTGTTTTCACCTTTTAAATGTGCACATGATGACAATGAAAACAAAGCGCACAAAAGGACCATAAGAATAAAACCAACTCCGTTAAGAAATAATTAATTATCCTATCAAGATAGAATGATGCACTATAGATATTGGAGTTTCAGATTGGTGCATTTATTAACATTGAAATACTTTATCTTGGTGTGTTGTTCTATTGAGTATAGACTTATGAAATCACCCGATCAAGTGGGAGAATGTTAGTTGTGATCTTCAGGAATAACGAAAATACCGAAAATTAAGGAAAGAGAACCGAAAATCACGCTCTGATCGGGAGCAATTATAGCTAATTTGGTTTGGTCCCGAAATCTGGCACCATATTAAAAGGGGATCAGTCGGCACTCAAACGTATGAGAAAAAAAGAAGTTTTTGAGTTAGCCAAGCCCTGACATTTCCTACCGATCAAGGGATTTGGCGCAAGGATTTCGAAGACCCAACCAGCACCGAGAGGATCTCGGTGAGCCCCTCATCTCTTCATCGCGCTACCACCAAGCCAACTCCTTCACGCACGGACCAATGGCGTCACCGAACCAAGGTATTATTCCGCTTATGTGTTCATGTGATTAGGTTAGCTAATGAACTAAGATTCTAACACAGCTGCATTACACCAATCTCGACTAGTGATACAATAAGGGTACAATGCCCCGCGTGCTTGGGCGGCGCCCAAATGCACTATGGAAGCAATGGCGATTAGAGCATATCAAGATCGCATCTTAGCACAACGTTACAAATAAAAGACGACTAGAAAATTTTTAGCGTAATATGCCTTGTGGTCCGATTTTTTAGATTTTTTTTTGACATTTTAGTTTTTAATCGTCGAAATAATGAGCGCAATTTGAAGAACAAAAAAATTAGCGCGTAACACGACGTGCGTCTTGCGATTTTAAGAGAAAATTTCTTTTCTTTTAGGTGGTGATTTATTTTTAAATCGTCGAAATAACAAGCGAAACGAGGAAAAAATAGAGATAGAGTTGTAGAAATATCTCTTTCGATGAACTATCTGGGAAATATTGGAGACCGAAATGGAAAACCGTGGTGGGAAAAAGTCTAGAGGAAAGGCGAAAAAACTATTAGGCGACAACATTCATTTGTCGAGTCTAACACTCTATGTGTTCGCCGAGTAACAATACATATTTAAAAAATATCGAGACTCATGGCGTATCATGCGTTTTAAGAGGGAATTTTTTTCTCGGCGGTGTTTTATTTTTTAAATCGTCGAAACAATGAGCGAAACGGCTGAAAGGACATAAAATTTTTCGCGGCGTAACACACCACGCGTGTCGTTTTCCCGTATTATATTTTTCTCCGGTGGCGTTTTATTTTTTAAATCGTCGAAATAATGAGCGAAACGGGGAAAAAATAGAGAGATAGAGTTGTAGAAATATCTCTTTCGACGAATTATTTGGAAAATATTGGAGCAAGGGTGGGAAACCGCGGTGGGGAAAAAGTCTAGAGGAAAAGGTTGAACAAGTATTAGAAGCGACAACATTTTTTTGTCGAGTCTAACACTCTACGCGTTCACCGAGTAATAATACATGATCTAAAAAATATCAGAGATGGAGATGGAAAATCGAGATGGGAAAAAAGTCTACACACATATTTCTGTTGACGAAAACAATTTTTCCCGCGAAAAACGGAGAAAGGACTTAGATGTAAGGAGTAAGGACCTGATTGTTACGTTTTTGGACCTGTCCGCTATCCTAAAAAATTAGAAAAGGGCTTGTCCGCGATTTGAATTTAACGGAAGGCTTTTCCCGTAAAATGCCGAGCGAGGGACCCAAACGCGAGAAACGGGAAAAAATCTTCTCCTCACAAAAAATCGCGAAGGACTTATTTGTAATCTCTAGGGACCTATCCGTAATTTCAACAAACGCAGGGGCTTTTTGCAAAATCGCAAAAGTGACAGGTGGGAGTGCTCTCCTCCCGGGAAGTTTGCAAGCTTTAATATAAGGTATTACTAGCCGAGTGCCCGTACGTTGCAACGGAGCAATAATCACTCATGCAGATGAATTAAAAAGTAAAAAACAATATTTGGCAGAAATATAAAAGACTAAACCGTGATAATAAGAAAAGTTTTAAGGTGCAATTTGCAAATTTTCACATGCAAAAGCTTTTGCACTTGGAACTATAAGTTACAAAGCGAATTAAAGCAATAGAACAATAATTTCTAGTAATTATATAAAGTCTACAAGAGTAAACCATAATAATCGAAAGATTTTAAGGTGCCTACGCAAATTTCCATATGACGAAAGGCCTCATTCTTAAAACTACGTTATATGGTCTAAGTTGCGCTTTTTCACGAGAAAAGACCTAAATTCAATAGATAGCCATATCTTGTGTGTGTTATAGCGAGCTCAATTTGCGATAAAAGTTTATTTACAAAAAGTACTAATAGTTGCAAAAGTGGGTAATTAAAGAAGCGATAGCAAGGTGGATAATTTTGATGAAATGTGATGCAAAGGTGGGTAATTAAAAGCGATGGCAAAAGAGGCAATTTCGATGAAATGGCGGGAAAAACTCTCACTTTATATAATAGAGATTAGACGGCGACGACATAGTACACCACAACAAACCAACAGTGATGCACGTACGAGTACGTAGGCCCGTACACCGGCGCGCGTCCGTGGTGGATTGGGATATTATGATCAGACGGTGCCGCCGTTGCAGCGGAGGACCTGGGCGTTCACCCAGTGGCCGGCGTCGCTGGCGATGAAGCCGACGAGCGGCGCGATGTCCTCGGGCATGCCGAGGCGTCCCAGCGGCGCCTCGGCGATGTACCGGTCCATCTCCTCCTCCGTCTTGCCGTTGTAGAACATCGGCGTGCCCGTGGACCCCGGCGCCACCGCGTTGGCCGTGATCCCCGTACCGCGCAGCTCGCGCGCCAGGATCCTGGTCATCACCTCCGGCCGCCTTACTCGCCGCGTACGCCGAATACCCGGGCCGCAGCGACCCGACCCCGACGATGAGAACGTCACGATGCGGCCGCGCCCGTCGCGGGCCAGCCGGTTCGCCGCCTCGCGGCAGCACAGGAAGGTGCCCTCGCGTTCACGCCGAACATGGCGTCGTACGTCGCCTCGCTCGTCTCCGCCAGCGGCGGGTATGAGTAGTCCAGCACCGCCGCCGTCGTCACCAGGATGTGGAGCTCCCCGCCGAACGCCGCCGCCGCCGCGTCGAACAGCGCCCTCACCTGCGCCGCGTCCGACACGTCCGCCTCCACCGCGATGGCCCTCGGGCCACCACCCTCGCCGTGCCTGGAGTTGATGCCGCTCACGAGCTTCTGCGCCGGCGCCGGGTCCCCGACGTAGGCGACCGTGACGCGCGCTCCGAGGGACGCGAGGTGCTTCGACACGGCCGAGCCGATGCCGCCCGCGCCGCCGGTGACGATGGCTACGCGCCCGTGCAGCATCAACGACGCCGTCACGTCGTTAACATTGGACTCGGCCATTGTGTTAGTGAGTACTGAGTAGTACTGATACAAGAGCTTGGTGCACACGCTCGATTTATATATATAGACACTGGATTCACACTTTTACGGCGAAGTATATACCTGTGAATCCGTGATTACGTCAAATAATTCATCAACACACGTATCAATTATCATGGAGTGAGAAGCAAGCGTCCAGATCTAAAAGAGGATGAAGAGACAGAGATCTGGTTGGTAGTGTAGACACCTGCCAGGTTTGTCACCTCGATGTGACGGGTGCACAGGATGTGTATTGGTTTTGGAGCACTGCTATCGATACCATGCACAGCTAGAGCCGGGAAAAAAACCTTCGTAGCGTAGGAAGCAAAACTTTTTGTTGCGTGCTTTAATACTTTCTCTTTTAATATAAATTATATAAAATTTAAAATAAATAAATAGGTAAGTATTCGTAATTCATCTTTTATTTATGTTTTAATATTTATAAAACTATTAAAAAGAAAATCGTAGAAACACCTCTAGTTTAAATTGAAATGAGTTTATTTCACACAAAAAAACGTTAATAAGGCTCGATAGTGTATGGTTAGATCGAATTTAATATAGCCACTTAAATGATAAATAAATAAAAAAAGATCAAGGGCGTCCATATGCCTTGCAAGCTGTGTTCTCGTAGGGATCGTCTTTGTGTTCTTTCAGGAACAAAGAGCGAGCAATGCGCAACGTCTAAAGAAGATAGAGAATATGGAACCCTTGTCCGTAGAAACTTTCTATCTGAAAATGAACCTCCCAACACAACCGGTTGTACCTATATGCCCCGTCTCCAAGCCCGTGCACTCTGCTCTCTCTCTCTCTCTCTCGCTCGCTCTCGCGCGCGCGCGCGTTGAGCCGTGTGGCTTGCATGGTTTTAGGCAGTGGTACATCAGTACATGTACTTTCTGGAGGCGGCCACAGCAGCGGCGGTGGCACCGATTTGGGCGGCGGCGCAGCTCGCCAGAGAGACGAGGGAGGGACAGAGAGAAGAGAGGACGCACGGATATTGAAGCAAACGGACGGCTGAGAAAGTACGGCAACCGGTTGTAGAATGGCCACACCCACACGCTCCCCAAGTCCCAAGTCCCAACACCATATTCTTCGATCCCCTCTTCTCAAGAGAATCAATAATGTATGCCAGTTTCCAGTTTTCCACTAGCAGATCTATCTCCTGGATGGCGTAACTGTCCGAGCCCTTAAGCGACACGTCATAAAGAAATGGTATAACTTCGCTGTTTTAAATACCATGAAAACTAAGTTTTTCTAGGTAAGATTTTATCATAGACCATTTAGTTAGGTTTGTTCGGATTCTTAAAATTTCTAGCTCCATCATTGCCAGTTTCTATTTTTTTATGTTACACAAATATTAAAAACATGAATGAATGATGATGATTATTTACATCTTAGTTTGTTTTAAGATTTAGGCCGATTTAGGATGAAACCTACTTAGAAAAGCGGATTGTTTGTCTGGTCTATTCTTTCACAATCGAAACAAATTCTCTTATAATTGAGAATCGAGTATGATCGAAGTTGTCTCGAGCGGACTATATATATAAACTTGTATTAAGAAGAAAAACATCGAACCACCGCACACTTCTTAATAATAATAATAATAATAATAGCGTGTGTCAGTTGTTTTCAAAATATAATAATAATAATAATGTATGTTAGTTATTTTAAAATAATATAATATAATGTGTGTCAGTGCATGCGACACGTTGTGTCGCTACTGGCCACGTACACCACACGTGTGCGCTGTACCGGTGCCCACCTTAATCTTTGGTGGTGTCCATGCCACTGAGCGAGCTCTACAGTAAGCAGCCACCAGCTTACGCTGGACACGGAGAGGATCGCAAAATCGCGGTCTTGTCGCGTAAGCGTGTCAATTGTAACCAGCTTAGCGATCTAGGCTATCGCAATTTCACCACCCAAATAAGGATTATTTTTTTTAAAAAAAATCCAGAACGACGACAGTTTGGTTGGGATGGTTCAGTACTCGTGACGTGTGAGCAGATCGTGCGAACAGCACAAGTGACATGACTTGGATAAACGCAAGACCAACATGCTTCCAATGTGAGCTTTCCTTTCCTTCCGTGTTCCTTGTGGAGCTTGAAGCCTCTCCTCCGATGAATATTCTCCAACCGTGCTAGACTCTTGACCAGCGCACCTAGTTTCTTGAGAGAGACCAAAATGTCACAGACGAGATATTTCTTGTAGGGATAAAGATCAGGCACCAGCTTTATGAATCTTTCAAGCGTGAAATCTCCAACAAGTATCATACACACAATGCCAAGCTGATTGATCACTGATGGGTCAGCGCAGAGAAGAGTCACTGTTTTATTGCTTTCACCAGTACTGCGACACTCGACAAACTGCCTTAATGTTTTCCAGATGTATAGAAAATTGGTTGCTTCGCTAACAATAACAATAGGGAAAAAAAGGGTAAAACACAACGCTAGAAAAAAGAAGGGTTACATAAACCCCGATGTCACAAAGTATATGCATGAGACCTAACACGGGCAGCAAGACTGCAAGACACCAAGAATCAGTCACAAGCTAAAATAGAAGTAAAAACTGAGCCACTCCCCAGACGCCCCCAACTTATAGAAGTCTCAAAAACCAATTCTAGCTCCCCAAGTCCCAACCCAAGCCTGTAATTCATGCGGTATTCCTTTAACTTACGATTTGCAGATACTGCAAACCTGCTGAGTTTGCAAAATACACTGCCTGCTGCGGCAATAGGCGTAAGGAATATATTGCGCTAATTGCCATTCGCTACACCACTTTCAGCCGCAGGTTTGGAGGCGTTCAGCCCTTCCCCAGCAGCAGGGGTACCCTCCTTGTTCAATGTCTGTTTCTGCACTGTTGGTTTCCCATTAAATGCATTATTGTCCTTCTCGTGAGAAACATTTCTGTTCCCGTCATCACAGCCCTACACAATGTGAACAACAAGCAGGCATCAGAACCTATCGTCGCCACCTGTAAAAGACTCCTTAAATTCTTAACAGGTTTAACCACATAGCTCTAAAGCATGAATATAGCACTTGCCTGGCCTTGAAGAAGTTGCCGTTTCACTCTCTTTTCCTGCATCAACTTTTGCCGGTTCTCGTAAAATACAAAATCATCCAAAATTGAGGTCTTGCTGACATGGTCCTTGAAGATCTTCATCATTTGAAGACCTTGCTCAAGCTTAACCTGCAGCATTGTGGAGACAGCGGGGCAGTACCATAAGTAAAATGTATGGAGGCCACTGAAAACATCAATCATACTGCCAGGCAATCGAGGATTGTATAACAGTATAAGTGCATTGACCACCCCTTTAAATCCACATGGTTTTTTGGTCAATTCGTGAATGGCTGGACAACACTGTGGGCTGTCGGCTGTGGCAACACCAATACATTGCAACATTGCATATCTGATGCACAGAAATATGGCAAGTCCCATGAAACATCCTTTAAGCCTAGCTTATATAAGGGGTCCTCTTGAATCATAGCATTAGCATAGCCACCCATGACCATAATGGAGAAATAAATATTTCACATTTTGCTGTTCTCATTAACTAAAGTTTGCACCTGACAAAACGGATCTAAAAAATTAAATATTATTAAGAAAATAAGGGATGGCATGAATTATCTAAAGTAAAATACAATTACTAACAGGAACGTGCTTCTATGCATCACAATTTAAATGTTACACAAATATTAAAGCATGAACGAAGGGTAAATAGTGATTACTTGTCCTTCACTTGCTTCAAGATGTGTGCAGCTTGTATTGAGAGGGTGATGCATAGAATCACTACTCTAATTAACAGTATACCAAGTGGCCATGCCCTCATCATGTAGTCGTATGGACTAACTTAATAAGCAGTTATTGACAGTAGTTCTCAGCAAGGGGTACCTCTTGTGTGTCACGGCTGTTTGTCACAGGCTTATTGTCATTGTTGTCCAACGTAATATGCTTTAAGATGTTGTTGGGCACATCCTTGACAATGTGCCACTTGACTGGAAAGCAGCCATTCCACTTGTCTTGTTGCCAATAATCCACCGTCTTGTCAAAGTCAACAGGACCAACCATTTCGGCAACACCAACAAACTGACCACTTGTGTTTACCTAGAGCCCAAGCTTAAGGTGAGTAGAGAATGCTAAAGGAGAAATGGATAATACAATGTGGTAACAACATACTTACAGAGAAAAACAAGAACACTGGGCATTCACTGAATTTCTCCTGAGCTTCCCGGTATCCAGCATCTAGCTTCTTATTTCCATTAGGAGTGCTTGCCCACACATTATATTTGATACTCTTGTGCACATCATCCTCGCTGTAAGATTTGATAACGAAGAACTTTGCATCCTTGTATGTTACAGGAAAACCTTCCTGGTTAAATTGGTCCTTATCTGGAAGGACACTATTCTCCTGCTTCCCGGTTGAAGGGAGGGCCTGGCCCTTCACAGCAATAGTGACAGTAGGTACAAATGGTTTTTGGTGCTTGAATCCACCAGATCTTGGTCCTCTATTCAGCTCAGTAAAGCCATCCTGATTCTCACTGCCAAAAACAAAAGATGTCCGTCCTCTAGGCTTGTACTTGGTATCCACAACTCCCCACCGTCCATTGTTTCCTGAGTTATATACATTTGATCCATAACCAAGTCCAGCTTTCAGTGTGTTCCCATACTGCCCATATAATCTGCTGTCAGGGTACATCCTAGTAGGATAACTAGGAGAGGTCAGACCCATCCCAGATGAAGGTATCTGTGCATGCATACCCTGGAAACAAATAGAAACTAACAGCTAAGCTCTATTGAAGGACGCTGCAGATATCTCATGAAAGCTCATATATGCAACTTTATCATTTTGTTATCCTATATGTGTATGTCATCGTAAAATATAATATGCAAACGAAAAGGATATGTGAAAGCAAGCTTTAAAGCCAGTCATAGCTTGTCAGGGTTAGTTACGCAGGCCATCACATTACTAAGGAAAGACCTACAACACAATAACAATTGAAATCTGTAGAACACACCATGAGATTTGCTGTTGGGCGTTGGATCTGACTTTTGCTGAAGATGAATTCGAACCATAAGATGTGGAACTAGCAGTTGATCTCTGATGCCCAGAGTAGACTGGCCCATCATACCACTGGACAGGAGAACGATGACCATTGTGACCATAATTGCTAGCAGAAGGTCCACCTTGCAAAGGTCCTCTTCCATATGAACCATTGTTAACCGCTGATAAATTGTGGTGGGCTTGCTTATGTGGTAGTGAACTGTTGTTAGAATTTGCAATCCCATTAGCAGTCCGTTAGCACTTGCTTTTGCTGAATCTACGGAACACGTGCCTGGTGGCGGCAACAGAAGGCAGCTCAGATTGAGAATTGGCACCATTAACACCATGCGTCGCATTGGTTGGAGCTGGTTGTTGATAATATTGAGTAGGGTACTGATAATGATGTGCGCCATACGACTGGGCATCATGCCCAATAGTTGTGACAGGAGAACCCGAAGGATATGGGCCGTAGGGAGCATAACCATATCCATGGTACATGTCACCATACACATTCTGCTACATTGACGCAACAATAGATTTGAGTCAATTTCATCTCTCATGTAGAACACACGAGTTTTCGAAGACTTGTATGTATGAGACAAAGAAAAAAAAACAATTCACCAAATTCCAAATTTACTATGTACATGTGCTATGCTTGCACAACCTTAGCCTCCTAGACACAGGTGAAAGTAAAAAATCTAACTATATATTAGACTCGATAAGAATACCAGGTATAATGATTACATCGTATGAATACAATACATATGTTAACTCACCGGGGGCATCTCCATTCCTTCATGGCCAGCATACCTGGAGTCCCACTCATTGGCTGAGCCATCATAACCTGAGTACCGCAACCATACAGAAATTAAACTTCCCAATTAATGAATCTAGTCGACGGATAATACCGCAACCATAGCATGGGATGCAGGCTTATGTACCACTAGGATAGTAATAGGCTGGGGAGGCATATCCATTGGGCTGGTAGAAGAAGTTAGGATCCATGGCCTCCTGGAGCAGGGGCGTTATCGACCTGTCCACCTGCGACACCGCGCTCTGCGCGTCGCCTGTGTTGGCAGATCCGTACGACATCCCAGAAGGCTACAGTTACAAAAAAAAAAACCTGGTTTTAGTCGTCTCTCCTCCAAGAAACGTAGAAACAACCAAGAATTGCCTAAAACTACCTTCTTGGCCGCGTCAGCGACGGCGCCTTCCTTCTTACCCTCCAAGGACAGCTTTTGCAGGAGGTCGGTGGCCTCTGTAGCTCGAGAATCAAGGAAGAAACACTTCGATTTCGAGCAAACAACTCACAATTTCACCATATATTTCCAAATCATATAAAAATGGTCAATCTTTTTCATACCAGCATTAAAAAGAATCGAATCCTTATATTAAAAAAAAACGCCGTGCAAAAGATTGCTCCAAAATCGTACTAACACAGCAGCTTAAACAGATTAAAAAAAAAGTCAAGAAACAGAACAGGGATACGGTCGGCAGCGCCAGGAGCAGGAGCAACGGCCGCCATGGTTTCTCCCCCCACGCAATTCGATCTAGAACAGATACCTGCTACTGTATATTTCTCCCTGGATTGGATCCAAGACCGCTACAGCTCTAAGCACTAACAATAACAACGATACGATAAGGTAATTCTTGTGGTAGGGGGGAGGCGATCAGTGGTGGTAGATAAAATCCTAGGAGAGTGTGGGGGGTAGGAGGGAGTAAGACGAGACGAGGAGAGGAGGACAGGGAAACGAAGATAGCCGCCACAGACGTGAGGGGAGAAGGGAGAGGAGACGAGGAGGCCAGCCAAGAGGGGTTTTAGCGATTCAAAGGCGGTGATTCAAATAACTCCCCCGACCCATCCCCACCGCTCGTTTATCTTCCATACTTTTGCTCCGGGCACCCCGAGGACGTTGCGACCACTGACCTTTGGAAACTTAGGGTCCGTTGGTAGAGCTCTGGTTCGTAGGTTCTCATATGGAGGAGCATAAGTTCTACCGAACGTTCTCGGCTTTCTTACTCGAGAATTGAGATCCCGTCGAAACGATTATTCAAAATGCACGCGAGGCGAGGAGTGGCCTCGAGCTTGCTCCTCCTCGCGAGAATCTGTCCCCTCCCTGCGTCACCTCCCGCGATGACCTTCTCCTCCCTGCGTCATCTACTTGTGCTGACCGCCGAATCGATCGCCTACCACGTCGACCACAGCCTCCCCGCATCGACACGCCGACTGCTGCCTCCTCGAGTTGCCTTCCCGCCTCCCGCGCTGCTAAGGTACCCTCTCTTCTCTCTCTCCCGAATCTAGAGCCAATTAGCTAGCCGAATGCTTTCAAAAACTACTCCTGATTCCTTAGAAAATCAGAATTAGGAGGAGTCAAAGCAAAATTTAAGAGGAGCAAGAGTTAGAGCCCCTTCCGAACAAGGCCCTTAGTTAGCTATGGTGGGACCATGTTTCTTTTTGCACCCGCAAAGTGTTTCTTATCTTACAAATTTGTACAGTGTTTTTATGTTTTCTTTTATAATATAAGATATATAAATCTTGAAATAAACGAAGGGATGAGTACTCACCGTCCATCTTTCATTCATACTTTAATACTTTAATACTTTTGTAACTTTTAAAAGAGAAGCATAGAAGCTCCTGTCTATACATTTTCGTCCAAACAACATGAGCTTTGTTTAATTTAAATGATCTATAGATTATTTTTATGATCTGGTTTAGCTAATGGATGCTAACTAGTGAAGGATAGACAAGTAGCTCCAGCTAAAGCCATTTGAAAGGGGAGTTCTATTCGCCTAGATGCTACGTTCCTTCTTATTTCATTTGAGAATCATTATCAGTTAATTTTGACTCAAAGTTCAACGCCATATATTTATTGTATTTTGTGAAATGGAAACTATTCTTTCTTCAGTAATGTATTTCCTTATAACCTTCAATGACGTATATATGATACAAACTTTTCTCGTTTTTTGAGAAGGGTGAAGTTTGTTTATCATAATTATATTTAAGATTCAAATATTGAAGCCATGTAGTTATTTAGAGCATGAGTTTCATAGGAATCAATTCAATTCCGGCATTTCAAATAGGGTCTTTGTACACTCAATTTTACACGATAATTAATTAAAAATCTATCATTTGGCACAGTTATCACATATTGGTTAGTATATGATCTCTCTACAGAAATTTTCTACCTCCACCAATGACATGGAATGCATATTATGTGTCTCTGGTAGTGTGGCTTTAGCATAATTCGCTATAATTACTTCGGCAGGAAGCAAGAGAAACCCTAGCATGCCTAGGGCCAGCCCATGATCCAATCAGGCCCAAACCCTTGTTCCTCATTAATCTGCATGCCCCCAAATAAAAGTCCAATTTTGTTCACATCTGGAAGCGGCTTGTTGCTCGAAGAAAAATCTCTTGTTGTTTTGTCTTTTACTAATACCAATAATCAGCCGATCCATATCCAATTATACAATTATACAGTCGATGCAAAATGTCTTAAGAGAACGATTTTGAGACGGATTCAATAGAAACCTAGAGGACAGCGAAAAGATGCAATTATTTCGTTCGGAAAAATTCCATATAAAACCAAACTTTGTTTAAAAGTTTGGTACCTTACACTATGAAATTAGACGTTTGGTAGAGCGGTATTACCTGTGTGACATGATTAGCGAACAGCATGTATGTGGGTTCACCTGTTATTGGCTTAACTTAGCCAAGTACGTGTATCCTATATAAAGAAAATCGCCACGTTCATTCATAAACAATACCACTATACAAAACCGCACACTTATTACATAGTGTCATTTGAATCGGATTGCAAAATTTATATATCAAATGTTAGGTTTTATAGTTTAGGATAATAGATAGACTTTAAAAAGGAAAAATTCAGATGATGTACAGACCTCTTCCATTTCGTTCTTCATTCTTTAGCCAACACAGAGGAGAACGTCGTGAGCCTGAGCTGCTTGTGCCGCTGTGGATAAGCACGGGCGGTCGTCAGCTTGGCCTTTGACTTGTCATCTCGGCTGGTTCGCCGTCGCCTTGCCGAGTTAATTGCTGGTCCCTCGCTCACCTCTCAAACTTCCAGGCGGGCGAGACACGCGCGCGGCTGCAAATCTCTCTCCCCCGCCCGGCGGCCACCGCGACACCGCCTACGACGACCGATACCGCCACAACGCGTGTGCCACTGCCACCGCCTGCTCGGTCGATCCCCCGTCCCGTCGTGACGACGCGATCTTTATTTTAGGTTTTGCCTGTCGCTAGTGGAGGCGGCTTTGCCTTGCCTCGACGTATCACGCGCGTACCTTGCACGATAACGATCTGGATGGCTGTTCGTCGCCTACCTTTCTACGCCGGTTCAAAGTTTTAGGTGAAAATGATAGGTGACAGGTCCAAAATCTTGCTAAGATTTCGGACAGGCAAAACCTCATGGTTTTTTCATTTTTTTTTAAAATTTAGCTAATTTCGGTCAACCTTATGGTTTTTTCATATTTTTTGACTGGATTTAACACCTATTTTTTTGTGACGAATAGTAATGCCTTTTATGAAAAATACATGTAAAATTTTTAAAAAGTATATATACAAATTATGTAACTCTAATCCTAAACCCTAACTTGGATTTTAACTTTAAATTGTATTTCAGCCTAAATTTTAAAACATAAATTGGTTTTCGGCCGTAAATAATGTATTTCAACATAAGCCTTAAACCTAACTTGGATTTCGGCTTAAACCCTAAACTCTAATTTGGATTTTGGCTTTAAGTGATGTATTTTGGTTTAAACTTTAATTTGGATTTCGGCCTTAAATGAAGTATTTTGGCTTTAAATTGTATTTTGGCCTAAACTTTAAACCATAACTTGGAAATTTTATGTGCAAATACTTAGTATTTTGCATTCAAACAAATAGGAAATGCAGATAAATGCTTGCATGATTTTTTCATATTTTTTTCTAGCCTCGGGAGACCATTTTATAAGGGTTGAAAATCACCGAAATTTCGGTGATTTCGGTCAAAATTTGGGTTTAGGGTTCTCAAAAAATTCCAGATTTGAAATTTGGTTTCTGAATTTTGGATCTTGCTAAAATTTTGGATTTCGGACACCCAGAGATGTGATTCGAAAACGATTTTTGAAACCTGGTTCATTAGATTAAGGGAGTGTATAGCAATCTCCCGGTTGTTTTTTTGTGAAGTATCATCTAAATTTTGGATCATTGGATCTAATGGCCCAACCGTTAGATTAAAAGGAACCGTTAGATCAAAAGGCATCTCTGTTAAATCAATGACTAGTATCACAATATGCAATTCAGGTTGGCCTCGTTTTGGTTTATTCTTCTATCGTGATACCTCCGTTTCATCAATCACACCAATCTCGGAGAAGATCCAACGTTCCAAGATTTGAATGATTTCTAGCAACAAAACATCCAGGTGATGTTTATCAAAACCCTTAGAATAAATCCAATACAATCGGGTCGGGGTCGTGTGGTACGCACTTCGTAACCAAAAGACCATGTGTGAACGTTTTCTATATAGCTGAACTACATTAATAGGCCTAATAACGATAATTTAGGTAAAGCGTTAACATCTCTTACACTCTCGGAGCGGGCAGACGTAGCAACATGAAATCGGTGATCTTCTTCTTTGTTAGGAATAAGAAGTTTTCGTCCGCGGGAACCGAAAAAAAAGTTGTTCATGGCACCTTCCTGCAGTGCACAGTGTACATGAGCTCTAGCAATCATGTATTTACATGGGCCGAACAAAACGGGCCTACGATGGGCTGCAAAAGCTGCGTAGGCCCAAAAAACGGCTATTTTATTACGCCTTCAGCTAAGCACGCATCGGCTAGCCAGGCATCAGCATGGAAACTGATAGATTACTGCACGTATAGTCCAACAAAAGCCGGTCAAAACTCAAATCCCCAATTTTATCATGACGCAAGTTCTTTATTCAGATTACATATGCAATTACAAGCCTTTGTGATTAGAGAAATGTAATTGCCCAGCTTCTTCAAGCCCCAAGTCATGGACGCACAGTTGCACATTAACCTTTACCTCTTCATGGCTCGAACACCATGTTTTCAGCCTCCTTTTTTTTATCGACTCGAAGAGAACCGACGATAAGTACCGCTCGCCGAAGCTTGGGAATACAACCTGCAAGTGCAAACAACCGTGAACAAGTTCGGTAGAGCAAAGCATTCAGAAGTGTTGCTGGGATGTGAAACCAAGGTGACTAATTGTAACGAAGAAACAACTGTCTGCACTCACAACCAGGGATCACAATATCAAAATAGCAATTTTCGAATGATTTTTGGTTTCCGATTATCGGTAAAAACTAGTCAAAAATCGCCATAAACCAAAGTTAAGAAATCAATTTTTTGGAAAAAAATCGACCTGTTTTCACCGATAATCAAATTTTGATAAAAGAAACGATTGATATTCATCGAAAATCAACCGGCAAATTGAATGCTTCTTAGTGCCTAGTGATTTTCGCTCCATTTCACCAATTATCGACCGGTTTGCGCCGCATAAATTTTGTAAAATCTTTTAATTTTTTGAATTTTATTTTTGAATTAGACCGGTTTACCGACTAGTTTCAAATGCCGAGCCGACTCAATACGGCCGATAATCGCGATATTCGAGCGATTATCAACGATATTGTGAACCCTACTCACAACTCCGAGCTTTCCTTTGTGTTTCCCCCCTCTGCGCAACCCTGATGGCAGCAACTGCAGCTGCACCCGATGAGATCCCAACCTGAAACAGATCATCAAGAAACCATCTTAAACAATGAATCGGAGGATACAACCATATACTAGAGCAGAGTTCGGTGGATTCTGAAGTGATATGAGCTCACCAGCAGCCCATTTTTAACGCGAGCTGTTTCGCCATGCTAATGGCCTCGTCGCTCGAGACCTAGCAGAGTGAAATGCAAGAAATCATGCAGGTCAGTGGAGTAATCAGACTCCAAACATTTGTACCTCTTTGTGCCAAGTTGTGGATCGGTGATTTGACTCTGAACATTGGAGTAGGCAAATAGTTCGTCAGATGAACTGTGTATTCGCTGGAAACTTGATTCTGAGACAGAGGATGTTTATGTGTTGGTTTGCCATTGTTCTTTTTTGTATGTGCCTATTCTGATAGCTGGTCTAGCAGCAAGTACTGCATTCCCTCTATTTACATGAAATGAAAAGGGGTACAGGATCTTTTACGTATGATCAGTGGTGTACCAAGGAATTGGGTTTAGTTACTTACTTCGATCACTTCATCGAGGGTATTGACATCAAGGACACCAGGAACAAAACCAGCACCAATACCTTGGATTTTGTGTGGACCTGAAAAACAAAACATGGAATAGTGATAACATGATGGTGGTTCAACGAAATCAGGACAGCTAAGTAAGTGCTTGAGATCAAATGGGAGAACTGCTACCATACTATGCACTCCAGGGGCGGAGCTGGACCTCGGGCCAGGGCCCGAGGCCTAGCTCAAAAACCAAAGGAAGATGCAGGAGTTCTTTTTTTCTTTTTAGGTGCATATGGGCTACAAGTCACTAGTCTGCTCTACTTCGGATTTGAACTGAATCTCGCCATATAAGAAATTTCCATAGCAGATCATCATGAAAATAGTGTCCTGTGCCCGAGGCTCGGGGTCCAGCTGGCTCCGCCCCTGATGCACTCTAATTTTGTGAAGATCTTTCTATAATCAATATTTATGCATGATAAACAGTACTAGCGTTACGATAATGTCCTAATGCGAGTGATGCAACTACAGGTGTAAAAAAGCACTGCAAAATACTTTGCCGTTTATAGACATTGAAAGAGAGTGAAGATGCAGGCCGAGCCTTGCTTGGTTGGTGGGAGCGCGTGACGCGCACCCCGCCCGCCCGCGTTTAGCATGGCTCAATGCGGGCGCACGCGGTGCCGAGTGTAAGCACGAGTGTGTGTGAGTGGGATGTGTATATGCGTTTGTAGCTCAGTATCGTAGTGGATCTGTATATAGTAGTCCAATGACACAGAACATTACTCAAGCACTTAGGCTATCTATCAAGGAAACTCAGAGAACAGCACCTTCGGATTAGCAGGGTTCTCAAACTATTGGAGAATGTAAGAGTTAGGCATCTTTGCTGCCAGCTCATCCGCCTCCTGGATTGCGGTTTTCATGCCCAGGAGTGGATCAGTGAGGACCAACTCAACACCGAAGGCCTTAAGTATGATCCTCCTCTCCAGGCTCATGGATGCTGGCATTGTCAGGATTAGCTTGTAGCCTTTGGCAGCAGCAATGAAAGCAAGCCCTATGCCAGTGTTTCCACTCGTAGGCTCAACCAAAACACTCTACAGAAGGGGGAAAGAGAAATCAGTTTTTGATAATTTTTTTAAAATTTTTTTGAATTTTTTTACTTTGAATTGGATCGTGAAATTAACATGAAAGTGAGCATATTGGGTTAAATGCACCAGCCAGTTCACCCAAAAGCTTAAACTGATGAAGAAAGGCCGGCAATTCAGGGTCTGTTTGGTAGAGTTTCAGATCCTAACTTCACCTGAAATCTAAAACTTATAGACTAAAACAAAATGTAAACAAGATGATCCATCTAAACACTCTTAACGTACTCACAGTTCTAGCTCCACAGATCTGATGGAGCTAAGAATACCTAACTCCACCAGATCCACGAGTCTGGTGGAGCTAGAGTTCTACCAAACACACCCTTACTTATACTTCAACACTCCTCCTTACGTATATACTCCCTAAGTCTAGGACGTAAAATAGAAGTGGGTTACGATTATTTTTTTTAATCGTGCCAACCGAGTCTTAAGCTCAAGATCTCTTGGCTTTGATACCATGAAAACACGAAAGCTTGGGAGCTAATCACGTCATACTTTATTCATAGGCCGGGATCAGCATATATAGCGTTTACAGGGCACAATCAAAACAGATTGCATGCATGGCAGTTGAGATTACAGGCACGGTAGTTGGCTAAAGATAGAAACAAAAGATATTCCTGTTGGTTGCTGCCGTGTAGAGGTGGAGCGTGATCCCTGGCACTCATCGCTGCAATTGTGCTCCAGGCGTGCGCGCATCACGGGAGAGCGACATGTTTCCATGTCGCCTAACAGATCGGTTTAACAATGCGGTCGATATTTCAAACGTCTGCAGCGCGTGTAAGCAGTAAGCTGCAGAGAGCAAGCAGCAGCCTATCTGTAATTCTTCTCGCTGCTGTTGTTGCGTCGAGTTGGTCCAGGGCTTCGTCACGTTGATTCTTGCGTACCGTGCAACATTGCAGGCGGAGCGCGGGTGATGCTTACCAGGAGAGCGCACGCCGTCTCTCTCCTGGCGGCCGCGGTGGTGGTGGCGACGCCGGCGGCTCACGTCAGGGCGGAACAGATGGAGAAGGACGGCGGCGAGGGGGTCCTCGGTGCCATGAAGTCGATATTTGACCCGAACGAGAAGACCAAGGCGGGGAAGGTGCTGCCCAAGGCGTACCTGAAGGCCGCGAGGGAGGTGGTGAGGACGCTCCGGGAGTCGCTGGAGGAGGAGGACGCCGGCGACGTGGCCAAGTTCCGGCGGGGCGCCGACGCCGCCAAGGAGTCCATCAGGGAGTTCCTCGGCGGCTGGAGAGGTCGGTAGAGGTACTACATGTGCTTGGCCATTACTTTTATAACTTTATTTATTGTACAGTAATAAAGGTATTATATCGTAAAAATATTTTTAACGATCTAATGATATAATTTTTGTGTAGCCAATATAGATAGTTTTAGATAAATTAGAGGTTAAAATTTGACGGCGCAGATTCTAGGACGTTACTTACTAATTATAGTTATCAATAGATGCAGTTTAGTCGCCTCTCAATTGAATTACTACCACAATTAAGGCCCTGCGAGCACAAGAATTTTGCAAAAAAATCAATGAAAACAGTTTTTTGCAGGAATTCTACGTGGAACAATTCAATTTCCGCAGGAATCGGCAAAGCACCCGATACTTGGGAGCAAAAATGAGACTCCCGTTCTTAGCACTATCCTTGTTCGTGTGAAACGATTGTGAGTGTGATTATATAGGGTGATGTGATTAACCATTTATTTACCTGGGTGTTTCACTTCAGGAGTCGTATGTTGTGTTGGAGAGGGCCGTCAGATCGTTGGCAGTTCTACTCCAGGACCCTTCGCTTCGCTTTCACAGGATGTTAAAAACAAGAATCCTCGATGACCTCAACATCGCGGACGACTATCTGTAGAGTTTTGCTTTGCAATAATGTTCTATATCTTTTACGTTCATAAGAGTAGAATTTTATTCCGTGCCAGTCCTATTTTTACCTGTCAAACTTCCTTGAGACAAAGATTGAAGCAAGAAAGCAGAGACAGCCAGAGTAACCACTTCCTGGCATGATGCGATGAGATTCCTGGTACTAAACCACAAAATATCACTGCAGTTGGACTTGACGACCTGCTGTCGTGAGCCAACAAAGCCCCACTCTTCTACAGAAGGAACACATGAAAAGAAAATCATGCACCAAATTTTCAGATTTGAAACTAAAATTCGATTTATTTGCAGCATGACAGAACAGGAAGCCTATATTCTGCTCGCCCATATATTAGTATCTTACAGATGAGATCTGGTCGCAAAAATGGGCTGGCAAATACAAAGCTATTGACAAACAACAACTAATTAAACATATACGGAGAATTTGGCGGCACCATTGACCTTTGGTATTTAGTTAATGACAAAAAAACTCAGAATAAAACTATCATCCACGTTCTACATGCTGACTTTGGGCGGATACCACATAAAGTTAGCAGGTCGGAGTCAACATTTTTCAGTACCACATAGGCTCAGGCTGGTCCAAAGTCCTGGAGTCAATTGGAGTCATCAAATCCTGGGCAAAACAACCGACGTACCACTCCAAGGGATCTTCAAAAAGCACCCTTTTTCAGGTTACTTTCTGCCAGCAGATGCACCGCATGCTGAGTTAAAACAAAATAATTATGTAAAAAAATTGGGTGCTTCATGGCTTCATCCATGTAATGCTCGAGGCTGTCTTTTGGGAAGATGGTACACCTTTTGACTGGCCCAAAAAAAATGCAAAGGGATCTAGCTCATCAATCTGCAATAAAGATAAAAAATCATGAGGCCCGTCCATATAAAGATAGAGAAATCATAGTACTCATGCATACACATTTTTCTAGGCGCCAGAAAGATATATTGCCTAGTATCCATACCACCTTAACGGAATATGCTTCAGTGAAGTACTGAACAGAACTATATTGCTTGTCCAAGGATGTTATCTCAGACAACTCTATTAATATGTTATAGTACATGGAAGTTTTTCTTGTAATTAACATGGCTGGAAGAAGTATTAATTTTTTAGGAAATACTATATATCAGGGTTACTATCTTTCCAAATAAAAAAAATTAAAATTTCAAATCAAACTCTATTAAGATTTATTAGATATCACAACATCATCTTTGCTAGTGTGTCCTTCACTAGCACAAGTTTTAGTCTTCTGATGATTCAATTCAAGATGCATGCAAGAAAAGGAAGCACAAAATAAATCATAGCAAAAAATCACCATTGCAAGCGCCAACATCTTTGCAGTAGTCGACATTATCTGTGACCTCCAAACCTTGGGTCTCAGCATTTGCAACAGAGCAAAGAGAATCTTTATTGGTGAGTTGAGATGCTTTCCCAGACTTATCTCCAGGGAAAACAGCACCAGCTGTAGGCCACTCACGTTAAATAAATGTATAAGGAGAAGAATTGAAATGTACACAAGGGATATGTTATCTGTGCCAACCTCCTTCAGAACTTGGGTGTTCCTCAGGTGAAGCCTTCCTCAGCAATGGCTTCTGAAGAAGACCTGTACCAGGAAAAACTAACATGCTGGTAGACTTGACTTCTTGCTTGTGAGAATCTTTAAGTGGACTAAATCCAAATTTAGACGTCCAGGTGTCCACAAGTTCATTGATAGCAGGAATAATCAACTTCTCAACTTTGAGAGAACTGAGAATCTGAAATATAAATAACAAAAGACATCAAGTATATACATCACAAAAGTTCAATCAAGCAAAAAGTCTGGTTAGTTCATCCATAAACTAGTGTAGCCAAGGTGCATAGACAGGTAAACTACGGTAGTCATACACTTGTACAGATGTACTATGATAGTCTGATATGCTTATGATATATCCTATCACAAATTTCCGTGACAAATTAGGATAACACTGTCAAACATAATAATTTGTTAAGAACATTTGTAGGCCTGTAGCATGCCAAATGTTACTTGATACCACATCAGAAGAGCACACATTAGTTGCTAGTTTGCTACCTTTGTAATCCCTCAGCTACTTTTGAATAGATTTCAGGTTGGGACCAAAATGTTGCACAAGTTCATAAGTAGGTGTTTGAGCTGCTTCTTACAGTTTAGGAACTACAGCAAAACTTACTAAAGAATTAAGGAACTTCCAAATACAATCTGAAATAACTGGTGTCCTATATAAGCACCATGAAGTTTTCCTAAAGGATCTGGGCTCAGATCAAGATACCATTTCAATTCCATCTAGAAGTCGACGGCACATCCCTTGGTGCCTATACATATTCCTTGTACCAATGAATGGCATCTCAGCTAACTTGGTTCCATGTATTCTGTTTTGGAATAAGAGATGATAACAGTAAAATCGTATTAGAGTCCAAGAATTCAGGGAAAAATATCTCAAAGCAACCAGAGCGTGCCTATTTATATTACCGTTCCATACTATAGTTAATGTAATTATAAGCCAAAAAAGTAATGCTCACAAAAATATGAGTATAGGACATATCTAGACAGGTGAGCATTAGCAAGCCATAAAATTGCACGCATAGGGCATTATGAAGTATGTATACTATAACTTCATCAAGCAAACTTGATCTGTATCATCTCTAAAGGATGCGCTCAGAACTTCAACTTCTTAGTAGCTTAGTATCTTACTAAAAATGTGTTTCCAGTGCCATGAAGCTATTCTCTCTAATATCAAATACTGGGCATCATGATATGACTACTTTCGTGAACATTAGTGATGATATAGTGAAGTGTTACCAAGTAGCAGCTAGACGATTGACCATAACTTGTTTTTACCAAATCTGAATTATCAGTTCCCTACAGACAGGCATAGTTGTCACAGCGGTCCGGCTAGGCGCGGCGAGCCCGGACCGCCTGGACACCTAGGCGCCCGCCTTGGCGATGATTAGACGATTAGCAGTTAAGCAGCATCAAGCATTAGCATGAGCAGTTAAGCAGCAGCCCAGCACGCATCAAGCATTAGCACTTAAGTGTTCAGTAGCAGCAAGCATCAACCATTAGCAGTTCAGCACAACAGCAACATCAGTGCGTCACTATCATCATCAGTAGTATACTGTACTACTACTACTGTGGTACTATTATACCACTACTCTTGCAGTACTATTATACAACTACGAAATACTGTACTACTACTGCATACTGCTACTAATATATTAGTATTACTACTCCCCGACATCAACTCCTAGTTCCTTCGAGTGCCTTCTCCCCGATGTCGACGCCGACGCCAACACCGACAGCTCCGCCCCCAACGCCGACGTCTCCGCCCGAGCCTGACATCGACGCCTTCACCCCCAACGCCTCCGCCGAAGCCCAACGCCGACACCTCCACTTGAGCTCCCCCCCCATCGCCTCCCCCCATCTGCACACCCGAGCCCGACGCCGACCACAACGCCTCCGCCGACCACGAGGCCTCCAGTCGAGGCGACCGGTTCTGGCGTCCCCCTCCGGCCGCCGCGATGCCGTGACAACATAGCAGACAGGTTACTTGAATAATTGTTTGTAGATCTTTTACATTGGAAAATTAGAAACACGAATACAGCTTGCACTCCACAGTTAGAACATACACAACTGCTTGCTATCTATGTCTGCAAGCATCATGGCATGCAATCGAAGCACTTGCAGTTTATGTCTGCAAACTTGCAATTGAAATAAAACAGCTAAGGAGCCAAAATAGGTATATATAGCGAGTATGTGCATCTCTGATATCTCCAATGGTGCGTTTGGTTCCATATAGATGGCTAAAAAGGCACAAGACATAGCATGCCAAACAAAAACTAAGAGGGAGCAACTCACCTGACTGATGCTGCAGATATTATTTCATCTCCACGTTCCAAAATAAAGACATAGAATCCACGGAAATCCAGCCGGCCAAAATTTGACCTGCACACAAGCAAAATGAAACCAGACAGCAATCAAACATCTCTCAAGGAGGAAAGTTTCCAGTTCAACTTGTTGTCAGGCACAAAATAAATGATGAACTGTTAGATAAAAACTTGACCAATGTACACAGCAGCAACTAAACAAACATTCAGATCAAAACCACTCAAGCCACATATGCACCCACATAAGCATTAGCGATAGGTCCACTCCAGCAGTCAGTAACTTATGTTCCATTTCATCATACTAGGAATATAGCTAGCAGTTATGTTTTCCTGAAAGCCATTAATCACATGGTGCATTGGTGACTTTTGTTATTTGGTGCATGTGTATGTGATGCTTTTGGTGCTTATGTCCTTTTTAGCTGTCTTAATGCATATATCATATATATTTGGCAGATATCTCATACCTTTATATGCATTAATAACTCTATTTATGAGCTAAACCGCACATAAGGCCACATTTACAGTAACATACTATCAGATTAAGGAATGTGCCACATGACGGCCCAAATTAAGCTGGCGCTAGATCAGATCCAAGCCTAAGCGGATTGCCAAAAGCTTGCAGGTCAACAGAGACTTACAAGCACTGATAGTGATATGTGTACTAATTACTTGCATGGTCAGTTCAGATTACTTCCATGTGTACTTAAGTTTCCGAGTGAATTGACAGGTGTTCAAGCAAGTTAGCTTAAATTATCCCATACATACTAATACGTCGGTGCCGCTTCTTGACCTCAGGTTCACGTTGAAACACACCATGTTGTTCAAGAAGAAAATAGCAAAACACATAATGAAGATTGTTGTGTCATCAAATAAGCTCAAATACTTCAAAGTCTAAAATGACAGGCAGAAAAATCTTTTTCATCTCAAGAATAAGCAAAATATTAAATCTCGATAATTAAATTTATGACGAGGAAACTGATTAAATGTTCCTTTACCTATCAAGGGCTATACAGTCAAGCATTATGCCTTAGGTGAAAAGGGATATTAAAATTTTTGACCTGGTTGTAAAGATTACTGGGCGAAAACTATAACAATATTGTTAGGTAAACTCACCCCCACCGACCAGAACGCACATGGAGGAAGGAAGAAGAGAGGTTATGTGAAAAGAGTTACAAATCCAAAGCAATACCAACAACACAGGGTTTTACAAAATATCATTGAGCTTGTTTAGAGCACTGTGAATTTGGGGAAAGAGAGATGCCTACCCACAGTTATACACAACATTACGTATCAAGTTGATGCCAGTTCTTTGGTCAACAATTGGAACAAAACACTCATCCATTAATGAAAAAGCAACCGCAATCTTGGAATTACACTCAACCCTTTCATCCAATGCAAGGACTGTTTCTGGTACATCTTCATGTATACGCTGAATAATTCTGCATGAAAATTCTGGTTCAAGATCCTTCTTGAGCGCAAGAAGATTCTGCAATTCCTCAAAGAGCTGCATCACAATACCACATAAACAGTTCTTTTAGGTTTGGTTCTATAAATAGACAGTGCAAACTCCATGAGTAGGAAATAGGATGAGACTCGGGGGAGGGTATATGCAGATTGATGGAACAGAAGATAAGTTAACAAATAAATAATGAACATGTTAGCAGAAAGGTTTCAGTTTTCCATACCACGATTCAGCTTTTAGAATGACTAAACACTAGGAAGAAGCATGTATTTCCTCAATTATATGGCATTTGACCTTTTTTTTTCCTTTTTCATTGAGACCAAAGGTTGTTAGCCTAGCTTTATCAGAATGCAAAAGGCGCAGTGTTTGAAGTATTTGACAAAAACAAAAGTTGATATGAACTTTTACTTGTTGGATAACAAATAGATTCTTGAGTCCCCAAACAAGAGATCAAATACCATATTAATATAGTGCCTACAATATGTAGTCAAGTAACAGTTGGCAAGTATTACTAAAGTGGTGCAAAAAATAGTACTACCTCCAATGATTAATGTATCTCATAATTTGAGTTTGCACAAAGATTAAGAACGTGACAGAATCGAGAAAGATATGAGAAGAAATGATGCTAGTACACTCTCATAACTGCTTTGGACAGATGAGAGAGGATACTTTGTGTTGGTGGTAACGAATTTGAGCAGATGTGGCTGAAACTATAAAATACCAATGCCAAAATCATCCTAATGGGAAACTACATGGTATGTCCAGAAAGGAAGTCATGGAAAGAAAAAGATCGAAAGTTTGGCAAGTAGTATTACCAGTTTGCAACTTTGTTGGCAGAATAAATTTCCTGCCTGACTGGAGACACTATATATGTTATCAATATCACGAGAGCAAGCTGGGTGAACTGCAGACATCATCATTGTGGAATATTCAATTATCACAATATTCTAAATAATAATCAAAGCTGGCAAAATAAATTATCCAAGACTCCAAAGTATTAAACAACTACAAAAGAAAGGATAAACATAGATCACATACATTTCTCCTCACACTGCGAACAAGTACGTAATGAAGAATCAACTTCAGCAATGTCTTGAGCATCATGACTAGAATGTTCCTGACAAAATTTACAGGAGCAGTTTGCACAACGCCAATCATCAGAGGGAAGTGCCTGCAAATTGAAGCTCATGCAAATTAGAGAATGCTGCGCCAAATAGGCTTACCAAGCCTTAGCAGGAAAAGAAAATTGAGGTCCTATATTAGGCATTTCAATGATCTCCCCTAATAAAGGAATCACTAAAACAGATGCAAAAGGCACATAAACAAAAAATACTGCCAAATTTGCAATGCAATCAAAATAAATGTCAAGGTTAAAAATGGCACTAAACCAGCAGACTGACACAATACTTGTATGAAAATCAATTACTATTAAATACATACCTCGAGTTCTAGACAACTCATGTGGAATGTTGAGGGGCATCCATCACAGCAGATCAAACTGCCTCCATCACCACAAATACCACACGTGTCATCATTGGGATCGTCACCCTCAGTGCTAATCGGAAAGAAAGCCTGCCTTTCAGAATGAGACTGCTTATCCCATGCATTAATGAGACAATGCAAAAGGTCAATGTCCAGCCCATCTACAAATACATTTTTGTATGGTTTGCACACTTGACCACCAGCATGAGCCACAAAGTCGAGTACTGAGAAGACCTTGCTACAGCAGTTGCAGTTAATTCCATCCCTAGTGACTACACCCTCTAGTAAAACTTTTGAGCGGCTTTCATCCATACATTTCAGTATAGCATTGACACATAAAATATCCAGATCAATCAACCAGGAGAAAACTGTACGTTTCCATTCATATGGAACAAAACCATCAGTGCTGTTTCCAGCCACCTGGTTTGATCCACGAGCAAGTAGAGCACAGCCACCTCGCTTTTTTCTTTCACTGCCTAAATGCAGCTTTCTTGAATTTGAAATCTTATTCTTCTTGTCCTTTGTCTTGCCCTTAGAATTTTTAAACTTTTTCAGCAAACCATATTTCTTCTTTCTCAACTTCTGAAGCTCAACTTTGGTTCTTCGCTTGTTAACGACCATTCTTTTTAATTTGCTAAGGATCTCCTCTGGTAAAGAACAACCTACAGAAGCATGCCTTTTGCCAGGGCTACCCACAGATTTTTTGATGAACTCTGGCTTTTAGCTCTGTCCTTTTGCAAAGATTTCATATCTTCAAGGAACGCGGAATATGCTTTTGTGACTGACCAGTAAGATCCTTTACCACTAGGAGGTATATACACAGAATCCAAATAATTTCTGCTGTTCCTCGGTCTCAAATCAATCTTCCAACCAGCATCTAGAAGTATGCCCTTTATCTGTTCACTTATTTTTTGCTTTTCTTCACGAAGACCTCCTGTATTTATTGGCTCACTTGGGCTCAAGATTTCGCACTGGAAGCCTTGCCTGAATTTCCCTTGCATTTGGGCGCCTTCATCTTCCCCTTTTCTGCTTGTCGAGAAAAGGATCTAGACTCAGATTTAAACAAAACAGATCTATCCAAACGAGTTGGTCTGGAAGAACCGGAAGAATGCTTTGATCTCAATCCAGCCCTTTGTTTCTGCCCAGAATCTTTCCCTTTTTGCCGGTCTTTTCTCACGATAATGACTTCCTCAGATTCACTAGAATCCTCTTGTTTTTTCAGGACAACATGAGCACCACCTCGTGTATGCCCTCCACAACTTTTCCTGTAGGAAGTATCACTGTCAGTTCTGTCATCATCAGATTCGTTACGTGTCAGCTTACAGGCCTTTTGATTAGAACAGTTAACAGATCTGCACAACTCAGCTTTTTGACTGAGATGCTGTCGTTTCATCAAAATACCTTTTTATCTGAACCACAGTTCTTCCCCATAAGCTTCTTTCCCAAAGACTTCTTTGGTTGCTCTAGCTCAGTGTCAGAAGATGTATTTCTTATCTTTTTCATGGATGGCATCGTAGCTGGTGACCCTCCACCAATTTTATCAGGATCTGATTCCAATATCCTCTTCTTACTTGCAACAATCTTAGCACCAACTGATAAAACTGATTTCCGCACATCAGTCTTGTTTTCAGATTTAACCCCCTCGGAATCTGTAAGCTCTGTATCATTTCTTTCAGTGATAGCTGAACTACAGACATTCTGATCCACCGCAGAAACTGCATCTTCTGTTGTTTTCTTAGCAATGCTGCCACCTCTCATGAGTGGTTGTGACTTAAAATTTATCTTTATGTCAGTTTCTGAAGCCTTGTTCTCTGTGATATTTGCAGGATCATCACAGCCGGTGACATTTGAGTTTCTTCGAGCAGTAACATTTCCTTTTAATGTCTGCTTCTTTGTATTGGTACCACATTCTGCCAGCTCAGTGTGATGAGCTTTTGAGGATACAGTACTGCTCACTTTCCTTGTATAATGATGCAGAACATCTACCTTCGTCTCTTTGCTTTCCAAGTTAGCCTCGTCTTTACTACTTCTGCATGTGCTTCCAGAAACTTCTCTCTGTCTAACTGCTGTTGACCTTGTAACTCTCTTCTCAAATTGAACCTCCTCTTCACATTTCACCTGCTTCGCCTCACATGTTTCTCTAGTTATTGACTTTCTCCTTATAAACACAATGTCAGTAGCTGAAACCTCCTTGGTTTCATTCACAGGACTGCCCATACCCTCCTTCTGGTTAGTGCAATCAGTTAGCGCGGTGTGGTTATCTACTATGCGTCTTCCATTCTCAATCAGAGAAATCTCAGTTTCTTTACGCACATCATCAATGTGACAATGCCTCTCAACTTGCTGATCTCCACTAAGGAGTACCACTCCCTCAGTACACACCACAGTATCCTCGTGCTCAATAGATTCTGGTCCACTGGTAGGGTTGCTTCTGCTTAAACCCATGATCAGTTCATCGTCATTTGCTGTAGCCAAGGGGTCAATGACCTCTCCCTGGCAAGGCCCATTGGTTCCTTTGTTTGCTTGGGAGTCATCAATACACCCGCCGCTTGTTCCAACTCCAGATTCATTCGGCTCCTGATGAGTTACAGGGTAAATCTTCTCGTCTGCTTTGTCTCTCTTATCATCAGATTCCAAAATGTTTCCTTGAGCGCGTAAGCCATTCCCTTCAGCAACTTCCATCACAGCAACATCAGAAATTTCCACATTATTCTGAGAACACCTAGTGGTCTCTTCCACGGCATCACTCACTTTCACATCAACCACTTCCCTATCTTCCTCACCATTACAAGAATCAATTGTCAGCACCCCACTTGCTTCAGGCTCAGCAATATCCCCACATTGTGCCTTCTCCAAAGTGTCACCCTTCCTAACATCCAGAGCCGCTCCCCCCGCTGTCTCAGCCTCCACATGCTTCATGGAATCTGACCTCAACACCCTCTTTGCCACGCTCCCATACTCATCCGCAGAACCTCTCCCATCCCTCCTTTTCTTCCCCGTCAAGGCGAGCCCTTCACCAAGATCCTCATCACTGCCAACGGAAGATTTGTCTACCTCCAAGGAGGGTTTAGGGTCTACCTCCAAGCAGTTAGCGTTCTCCAAATCCTTCGTCACACCATCCTCCGTCACTGCTATCGGACTCCGCTTCGAACCGTTGTGCCCCATTCCAGGACCCTGTGCAAGACCAGAAACCTCGTGAAAATCACATTCCTTCCCATTTGTTTCTCACGAAATGCTAAGGTGACCAAACAGTAATATCTACACTAAACACTAGCTCGAACCTGGCCCGACTGGTTGAGAAATTACGAGCAATGCAACACAAAACGCAACAGATTGGTAAAATCCTACTTCCCATTAGTATCAGATAAGCAACAACCCTAGTCTAAAGCAAACACCAATAACCCTACCAAACAAGGAAGTTAATAAAACATCACTCCCAAAAAAGCACAATTCCGAGGGGGGAGACGAGATGAGCAACTCACCAGAACCCGGCGTAGGAAGCGCTACGACGCGAGGCACGCGCGCATGTCCCGGATCAGCAGATCGTGCAGCGAAAACCCTATTCCCCCCGCCACCGCAAGTGCCGCCGGCCTCCACTCTCCCCACCACCACAACACCCAACGCCGAGAGAGAGAGAGAGAGAGAGAGAGAGAGCGGCTTGCACGCCACGGCACGCCCGGCCCTCGGCCCGCTCCCCCCTCCTCGATCCGGCGACGGCGCCGGCGCGGATCCGCGGCGGAGGAGCTGGATCGGGCGCCGAATTCGGGGGAATCGGGGCTCGAAATGCCGAATCGGGATTTTGGGGAAGGAGGAAGAGGCCAAGGCGAAGGAAGGGAGGAAGGAGAAGAGGAGGCTCGCGCTATGCTATAATGCTACAGCTTCGGTCTGGTTTTAATCCTCTTTTCTTTTAAATCGGGGCTCGGGGAGCAGGGGCTTGTCAGTTAGCGTCTCCGGGCAGTGGAAGCCTAGGAGGAAGCTGGGTGGATGGTTAGTGGTATAGTACCAGTAACTGCCGGGTGGGGCCCCGCCGCAGCCGCATGGTTCTCGGGGTGGTTTCTTCCGGGTAAAGTGCGCGCGTCCTAGGCCTAGCACTCTAGCAGGAGTCGCGTGTCTGGAAATGGGTTGGTTTTTGAATGGGAGGTGTGGGTTCGGGTCTTTCCCTCCAGGATGCCGTCGAGTGACTGACCGCTGCTTCCGTGCAGGTGCAGTACACTGTACACATGGTTTCCGGGGATCCGAGTTTTGAGGCCTGCCTATCGGGTTCGAAGTTTTCTGATTTGGAGATGGTAGGGTTTTGGGTTAACGGTGTTCAATAATAAATTGATCGCCCGGATCAATCTCCCTGCTAATCAGGAATACTAAAAAAAAAAACAATCACAATAGACTAACATCATATATATAGGAGATCTTAACTCTTTTTTCTTTATTAATTATAGACCGATTCTCTTGTACATTAAGCTATTATATTTAAACCCAAAACCCATAAGAGTAGTTTCGGAATTTACGCCCACGCCCAAAGTGCAGTGGCACCGTGCCCACCGTCCTATCGCAGCTCCGCGCGGCGTCTGTTGCCCGACGTCGCTTTGCACTCCCGCCCATTGGCCATGCTACCTGCTCGCCGACATCGTTGTGCGAAATCACAAGGAGCTGAAAGAAATTAATGAAGAGATTTCACTAATTATGTTGATTCCAGATAGTTGTATAAAAGAAGGCAACGTATCGCATCTTGCAGAGCCTCACATGTTACACAGTACACCAACTAAAAAAAGTCGTGAAAAATTCTGAAAAAAATTGTAGATGTACTTCATAGATTACTCTACCTATGTATAAAGTTTCAAGATCAAATTCATTATATATCGAGAGTTACAAAAAAGAGAAAATTCTGACAAGTTTAAAGAATTTAAATTCGTTAGAATTTCTCTTTTTTATAACTCTTGATACATAATGAATTTGAACCTATAATTTTATACATAGGTAGAGTAATCTATGAAGTACATCTACAATTTTTTCAGAATTTTTCACGACTTTTTTTAGTTAGTGTGCACGGTGTGTACACGGGAGGGCCTGTGTGCACAGGATACGTTGCCATAAAAGAAAGCTTATAATTATCGACATATATTTCGCCTCAAAAACTGATAGCATCTAGGCCCCCTAATTTTTATCTTATATATAATTGTATGGTTTTGGTGTTGATGATTAAGTCAATAACCATTAAACAATGAAGAATACTGGTTGAAGTATCAAGAAGACATAAAAAAGGTCTTGGATCCTTGTTACTAGTTTTGGCTTGGAAGATGATTTAAGCTAAGTAGTTAGAATTATTTCTTATTTGGTCGTACTATTAAGGAGGATTGTGCACAAGTTAAAATTTTTGTTCATAGACTAAGACTAAATAGGTAGCTTGGAGTCAATGTCATTCCAATATATTCCCTCTAAAATCAATCCTTTTCTCGAACAAATAGTATGTGTTTCCCCGGACTCAATTTCATGGCTCTTTCCTAAGTCCGGTGTAACCTCTGTCAAAATTCCATTTCCACCGGACCATTCTTGTTCTTTCAAGATTTTGTCCAGAGCCAACTAAAGTCTTCGCCAGACCATTTCCTTTTGGTCCGGCGCCGAAATCTACTCAGTCAAAAATCCTAACCGGGCGTATCTCATTCACGACGAACCATATTAGTCTTCTCATAAAAATTTAGTCTGGTGCAAGCCCATCTTCGTCGGACCATCTTTTCTCTAAGTCCGTGCACGTGGTGAAAGTATTCCTTACTTAAGTTTAACCGAGCGTACATTATTTACGCCGGACCACCTTCCACTAACACAAAATCTAGTCCAGCGCAGATGCATTCCTCTCGGATAGACTCATATCTCTTCTTTCAAAAAGTCCGTTGGTATAAATTTTCTTGAAATCCTTCTACGTCGGACCAAATTTTTTGGTCTGGTGTGCATGTCCAAGTTCACATCTTTTTGCTGGACCAAAATATTCTGAAATCCTATGTACGACAGACTAAGCAAATGTAGTCCGACGCAAATGTTCATGTAAGCAATATTAGTCCGGAGTGCAAAGAGCTAATCTCTAAGTCAATTTTTGCTAAGTCCGTGAAAAATGTGATAATCTATTTTTGACAATCTGACACGTTCTAACGGATACTGTGGTAGGTGTAACGATTATATTCAACTCAAATGGCTATATAAGCATTTCCTGAGCCTTCTACTATAGAATTTTTAAATATCTTTTGATCTCCTTGATATTTTAACATTCTTGAGCTTCTATTCCGCTAAGGAGACTGTGCTTCAACCTTGAACTCAAAAACTTAACACTTTCAAGTGTTTGGTTCCAAGCTTAGTCAAGTTAGTGATGTGCTAAGTGAACTAAGAGACGGGATTTGTGGATAGTCTACTACTCTTGAATCTTTGTAGTCCTAGACGGCTTGGAGGAAATGTTAGTGCGACCTGTCCAAGGGTGTTTGTGGAAGTCCACCATTAATTGTGAGAAGTTTGAAACTCACCTCATCGGAGTGGTGAAAGAGTCACC